>VWZW01006493.1:111846-165957 GCA_013397115.1 Edolisoma coerulescens
TATTGTGCTGCCTTCTCAATATCCCAGAGAGACATGAGAGCAGGATTGGAAATCTCTGCTGTGGGAGGACTCAGGGAGCTGTCCGTGGGTGGTGTTACCCCCGTTATCTGCCAGTGTTATCTTTGCTGCCTGAGGCACGAAGGGTGCAGTTCTGCCTGCCTGATGGGAATGGCGACAAGGAGGCAATATGTGGGAGGTTTTGGCAGGCTTTGTCTTCACAGAATCACAGAATCAATTAGGTTGGAAAAGACCTCTGAGATCATTGAGTCCAACCTATTGTTGTGTCTCTCTGACCTGCCAGAGCCTTGTGGCAGAGAGAACACAAACAACAACTTTGCTTCCACGGAAACTGATGGCCAAGACATCGAGAGTTCACCCTTTCCTTGCTTCCCCCTAGATCATAACCTACAGGGACTACCTGCCTCTCCTGTTGGGATGCTGGTACCGGAGGTTCATTCCTCACTACCGGGGCTACAACGAGTCTGTGGATCCTTCAATATCCAACGTCTTCACCTTGGCTTTTCGCTTTGCTCACGGCTCAGTCCCCCCCAATGTTGGCCGCTTAGATGAAAATTACAGACCCATAACTCCTGAAATTCAACTTGGAACCTCCTTCTTTGCTGTCTGGAGGATCATTCAAGAAGGTAAATCCTTTCTTGCAGCTCTGCAGTGTGAGTTTATTTCATTCACCCTTTTCTGCCCTCTCTGGATGAGCTCCTGTTTCAGCCAAATTTAAAAGCATTTTGTATTAAATGTATTAAATGGCCTTTACTACCAGCCAGAGTTTTCCCAACAGAGCTGTTCCCTGTGGCTGAGGGCAGCCCATCAGGTTACAAAATGGTCTGATTGCTTAATTGCTGTGGCCTCCAAGAACATGATTCAAAGTATTTTCTTCTTAATTCTTTAAGTGCAGGAAAATTGATTCTCGTGTAGTAGAAGCTTATAATTAAATATAAGCCATGCTCACCTCTCTGGGACCCCTTACACACACACACCGGCCTCCCTGCACTGCTCACACATCCCTGCTCCAGGTGGAATTGATCCCAGTTTCCCTGTGGGTGGGGTTTCTCTGCAGGTGGGATCGATCCCTATCTCCGGAGCCTCATGGCCAACCGGGCCAAGCTGATGACGCAGCAGCAGATGGTGGTGGGCGAGCTCCGGGATCGGCTCTTTGAGCAGGTGGAAAGGATTGGGTTTGATTTGGCTGCACTCAACATGCAGCGCAGCCGAGATCACGGCCTTCCAGGTAAGTCAGCCGTGGGAGCAGAGCTTGCAAAGAAAAACAAGTGGAAGTCAGGCATTTTTGTGATTAAACATTGAGAAACTTCTCTAGCCTGCGCTTGGCTGAAATTACCCAGGAGCTGGATTCAGTGATCCTGCTGCGTCTCTTCCAATGCAGGATATTCAGTGATTCCATGATGCTCTTTCCCAAACCTTTTCCTTGTTTCTGAACCACCAGAGGTAAGTGGGTGGAGGTTGAGCGCTGAAGGCACAGCCTGGCTGAAGCTGCAGGAGCCATGTGGAGGCAGAAGAACGCGGGGCATCACACAGACCAGAATTTGGTGTTCAGTGACTGACTCATTTCTATTGTCCCAGTGGAAAAACTGGTAAAACAGTTCAGCAGCAAGTTTGCAGGAGTGGAATTAGGGCTGTAAGTCCCCTGTGACTTCTCTGCAACCATCTGTAGTGGTCCAGCCCAGCCACACATGACCTGGAAGAGCAGATTCCAATATGTAAAGAAAATCTCATCATAATTTCTGTATTAAATCTGTGTTCCAGAAAAAAAACAACCAAGCATGCCAGAACCACTCTCGGGGCTCTGCAAGGTGCAAAAGCAGTGTAATGACATTGCAAGGTGGTCTTGAGAAACAGATTGTTGATGGGACTTGAGAGCTGGCTCCTGGGTGGGTTCTTGCCCAACAGAGTCATTAGGCTGATGTAAGTGCCCGGAGCTGCTGTGTCAGCAATGTCCTGAGAGGTGCAGCAGGGCTCCTGTTTGAAACTGGGATGAAAACAGAGCTGGATCCACGGGTTTTAAGCCCAGTCAGAGGCTTTGCAGTACACCCAGGTGCATCATCAGCTCACAGGATTGCTCTGCCTTGGCCACAACAGAAGGTTGGGATTTTTTCCGTGCTTTATTGAGGAACACTATCATGCAGAACCTGATGGGAACCACAAATCCTGAGTTTCCAGATCTGACATGGTGGGAGAGACATGTATTTCTAGTGAATTTGGGTTTAGCTTTAGGTCTCAACCCACCTATGAGTGCTGCTGTACTTCTTTGTATTAGGCATCCATGAAGGTGCTGATGGCATAGCAAGGCTAAAAACCCTTCCTAATTAATTTTCTGATTAAGCAAATTCTCAGTGTCCTGGAATTGTTTGATAGTGGTGTCATCCAGGCACCATATGCTGTGTCTTTTGCTCCCAATTCTCCCTGGTTTTTAGACAGAAGACAGTAGGTTTGGATTGGATATCAGGAAAAAAATCTTTCCTGTGAGGATGGGGAGGCGCTGGCACAGGGTGCCCGGAGGAGCTGTGGCTGCCCCAGCCCTGGAAGTGTTCCAGGCCAGGTTCAATGGGGCTTGGAGCAACCTGGGATAGTGGAAGGTGTCCCTGCCCATGGCAGAGGGTGGAATGAGATGAGCTTTATTATCCCTTCCAACCCAAATCATTCCATGATTCCATGACATCCTGCTCACAGCAGAGGTGTTTGCTGCCACATCATCTCATCTCCTCCACCAAGACGCAGAATCGTGCACCAGTTGTTGCCCAGTGGATTTTTGGCTGTTTGCAGTCCAGAAAAATTAGTCCAGCTGGCCAAGTCTGGTGGCTGAAGTAACTTGGGCTGTGTGGAGTGGGTGGCTTGTCCCCATGGCTGGACAGGGACCAGCTGTGGGGAAGCACTTGGTCGTTCTCCTGTTGTACAGAGAGAGGGGCCGTCAACATCTTGTCCAGGTTCACTTTCAGTGAAGGCAACATCAGTTGCATCCCTGCTGAGTGGAGCAGAACGTTGCTGGAAGGCGGTGGAACAACTCCCACCCACAAAGACATGGCTCTCCCAAAACAGCACTGAAAGGCCAGGCAGGAGGAACTGGCTCTGGAGGAGTGGGAAGTCAATAGCATTAACAGAAGTATAGAAAAATGTTTTAAACATTTTGGGACCCTATGGGTGTCAAGGAAGAGAGAGGAAAATCTTTTCAGGAGGGGGTAGCACATTAGTGCTCTATCTGCTCTGACATCCAACTACCTGCAGGTTACAACTCCTGGAGACAATTCTGTGGGCTCTCACAGCCCTCTGGAGTGCAGTCACTTGGGCAAGTGCTGAGGAATCAGAACCTGGCAAGGAAGTTCCTGCAGCTCTATGGGACACCGAAGAACATTGACATCTGGATTGGGGCCCTTGCAGAGCCCTTTGTGAACGGAGGCCGAGTTGGGCCTCTCATGGCTTGTCTCATTGGCACCCAGTTCAGGAACATCCGTGATGGGGACAGGTGAGAGGGGAGCTGGGTATCCCAGCCCCACAGCACAGGGAGGCTGGAGTTTATGCGGATTTCCTCACGCAGATCTGAAAACTACTCCAGTTGTTCGTTGCTTTTTTTTCAGTACTCCTTCAAACGTTTCATTCTCTTTGTAGTGATGTTTTTATTCCCTGTCTGATGGTTGAGGTCCTGGGCTAAGATCCCTCCCCAGCAAAGTGATGTCTCACTATTTCTTCTTCCCACCCCAGTTCTGAACTGGAACCCCCTGCTCTGACATGTGGCAGGGCTTGGTCTTTGCTTGCGGTGGATGTGGTGGGTTGGGGTTTTCTTGTCAGCCAAAATCACTTCAGCAGTGCTGAGGTTTCAACACCCCTGAATTCCTCCTCCTTCTCCTTGAGGTTGCTCGGGGGCTTCAGGTGCAGCAGTGAGTTACGTTCCCCTTCTAAAGCTGAATTTATGAAGCAAGATCCCTGTTCCTGCCAGCAATATTGCCTGAAAATGGGATCACAACCCATGTTCCTGGGAAACAGTTCTGCTGAGAGAGACTAAGGATGAGCTCAAACCCCAGGATGGGGAGCTTAGAGGCAAACAGTCTGTTGCATACCTAGAAATCCTGTTTTTATGGCAGGAAATGAATCCTCTTCTAAAAAATTGGGTAATTATAGGGCTTGTTTCAACATGGCAATCATGTGGCTGTAACCACAGCCTGTGCACAGTCGGTGCAGCCTTTCCTATTTGAAAGAGGGCGCCTGTGCCTCATCTGAGGGCAGTTCATTCAATTGCAGCTTTGTTACATGTCCATGGCCAAAAGAAAAGCAAGACAATTATCCAACTGGTGAGTCAGGGCTCTCGATTTAAATAACAGAAATTCAAATTTGTTCTTGGCAAAAGAAATTAGTGTTAATGGGAAATAATATTGTGGGAGTCATGAATGTGAAGAAAGCAGACGGCAAAAATCTGTTGTGCCTTCTTTTTTCCCCCCCTCAGGTTTTGGTGGCAGAACCCTGGGGTTTTCACTCCTCACCAGCGCCATTCGCTGGTCAAAATCTCCTTGTCACGAATAATATGTGACAACACCCATATCACTAAAGTATCAAGGAATATCTTCTGGGCTAACAGATACCCCCGTGGCTTTGTGAGCTGCAGTCAGATCCCAAAGCTGGACCTCAGACCCTGGAAGTCAACGAGCACCGAGGAGCAAGGTATGATGTGCAAACAGCAGCAGGTCCTGCCTGCACACCCCTGAGAAAGCCAGACCCTGTGGTTTCAAACTGAGCTGCCTGACATGGGGCTGGGCCTGTGTGCCAGGTACAGCTTTAGATGCTCCAGTTCACCAGGTGTACCCAGAGTGGCTCCTGCAAAATGCAGATTTTCTGGCAGACCAAGCCAAGTGCCCTGTTCTGGGAATTTTTTTGAATGAGGCCAGGCTGAGGGAGCTGGGGCTGCTCAGCCTGGAGAGGAGCCCCAGCTGAGAGGGGCCCTCAGCCCTGGCTGTCCCTGGCTGCAGGGAGGGCTCAGGGCAGGGCCCGGGCTCTGCTCCGGGGCCCAGCAGTGGCACCAGAGGGACGGGCAGGGGCTGAGCCCAGCAATTCCCCTGCCCAGGAGGCAGAACTTCTGCCCTGGGCACTGCCCAGCCCTCCACAGGCTGCCCAGGGAGGGGCTGGAGTCTCCCTCAGCGGGGATATTCCAGAGCCCTCTGGACACAGCCCTGTGCCCTGTGCTCTGGGATGGCCCTGCCTGAGCAGGGAGGTGGCACCAGGGACCCTCTGGGGTCCCCTCCAGCCCGGCCCAGCCTGGGATTCTGGGATTTTTTTCTGATCAATAGACTTTCCATCTAGCTCTTCACTGTTGATGCCAGGGTTTCCTTAATGGGAAACAATGTCCAGACTGGGAAGGCTGCTCTGTCTGTCTGTCTGTTGAGATGCTGTTTGTCAGCACATCCTTGTAAGGCCAAAAGCAACTCAGCATTTGAAAAGGAATTCCCAGTCTGTCTGTGGAAGGGGTTTCTGGTTTTGATCTCTGCTTGTGCAGTTGTTGCTGATATTTACACTATTTCTCTCAGCTGCCTTCAGGATTTGTAAAATTCTTGAGGTCTAATTCCTTCCAAAATGCTCCCTGAAATCCCTGGGAAGTAGATGTAGGGCAGAGTGGCTCTCCCCAGGAAGGGCAGGCTGTTCCAGTGCCTTTTCCTAACAAAACATCCATCCTTTCCTGACAGTCAGGTCCTGCCACACTCTCATAACACCACTTTTTGATCCCTCTTTTCCAGCTTAACCTGTGGAAACAAATCACACAAGGTGTAAGGGAGCTATGGCAGGTTCTTTCCTAGTAACACAAAGCTTTTTATCTTCCCTAGAAAAAGATTCTGGTGACTTTAAATGCTGAACATTGAGGATTTCACAGATGTCCAGACTTGGGAAGCTGCTGAGGTGGATTATTAATTTTTACTGTGTTTATGCTTTTACTGCCTGCAAAGTTTGGGCACGGTTCTGTCATTTGCTTAGCCTGATTTGCCTGAAGTCTTTACAGTGGATGGAGCCCAGGAATAAAAGAACTTCATGAAGAGATGTCCCAGATCTGTGAAATCACTCAGTATCACAAAGCCAAGTGAAATGAGTTATCCAGAGGCTGATCCCAAATCATACCAGCTGCCAGCTTAGGCCATAGAACCACGCAGTGCTTCACTAAGATTTACTGTCAAACACATGTTTTGGACCTTCCTTTTAAAATTTCTAAATCCCACAGAATGATCCAGGGCATTGGAATGACAGCTGATTTTTGTTCTCCAATTTTTTTTGTTTGAAATAAATCCTTCAATTTCCAGAGAAAATTTACTAAGGGCAGGATGCCTCTGAGAGAAGCAGAAATAGTTGTCCTGCACCCCAAACACACTGTCCTAAAATGCCCTGTGCCAGGTTTTGCTCCCACGCAGAAGGAAAAAATTTGCCACATGGAAGAGAGTTTTCTCACCATTATTTCCCATATTCCAGAATGCCCAAAACATCCTCTGATGTGACAGAAACCTGTGACAAGTTATTCCTGAAGCCTGGCATGAGCCAGCGTGACTCAGCACTGGGCTGTAGAGCTGGTGGGATGTGGCCTGGCAAAGATAAGAACAATCTGAACATACAAGAAAGTAAAAACTCTTCTGGTTTCAGTCCAGCTTTTTCCCTTTTCCTGAAAGGGATCAAACCCACTTTCTCCTCCCTCTGTAACCTGCTATATTCCTGTTATTGCTCAATAAATTGCAGTTTTGGGCTGAGGCCAAGACGTTCTTTGCGCTTCGTGAAAGGTGCAGCACCCACAGGTGAGTGGAGGATGGTGGCAGGTTTTCTCCGGGAATATTGGGAACAGGCAGTTCCAGAAGCTGTGTGTCATTAATGAAAGAAGGTATTTCTTGCTGCAGCCTCTGCCCCCAGCTCCTGTGTGCTGCAGAGCTATGAAAGCCAGCACGGATGGGTGGGAGGTGTTGACTGGGGTGTCCCAGTCTCTCCAGCTCTGGGTTTCCACTCCCGGCTGTCTGATGGTGACACAGCCCCGTGTGTGCCCAGCCCCTCGGGGACAGAGTATCCTCCATTACCTGTTGTCTTCAGCAGTTCCCCTCTGGGGGAGGACGTGACTGGCTCGAAATCACCCACAACCCCTCAGTGTGCACGGAGCACAGACAGCTGATTCCTTGTATTTTAGCCCAGCTGAAATTTGGACAATTTGATTCACTTTATCAACTTGATCAAACACGTGCGATGCTGGTACAGCAGCATGGGGGGCTGTCCCTAGGGTGCCTGGCATGTGCCTGCCTTGGCCATTGGAGCTCCTGAGGGGGGATGCATCCTGCAGGAGCTGGGCTGGGATGGTTTGCCCTGACCAGCCTCTGCTGCTGGTTTCAGAAGGGCAGCTCTCCCTCCCAGCTCTGTTGAGGCCTCTCATCCACTTTCTTTCCCACCTGCAGCCTCCCCCAGCTGTTTTAGCTCAGACCTGGGTGTCCATCCTGAGTTCATCCTGTCAGGTCCTTCTCCCAGTGCCCACTCAGTTTTTCCTCAGTGGATGCCCACCAAGGCGGTCAGTGGGCTGCAGCACTTGGGATGCAAAGAAAGGCTCAGAAAGCTGGATCTGCTCAGTCTGGAGAATGAGAGGGGGAGTGATTTCAGCCTCTCTAGGGAGTAGCTGTGCAGGTGGACACTTCCCAGAGGCTCACAGTGAAAGGACAAGAGGTAGCAGATGCAGGTTCCAACAAGGGAAATAACCTTTGGACAAAGACAAACATTATTCCCTGTGATAGTGGTGCGATGCAGACACGGGGATGAGAGAGATCTTGGGATCTCCAACCTTGGGTATTCTCCCAAACTGTCCAGGCCTTGAGCAAGCTCTCTGGATTTGCAGTTAGCCCTGCTCTGGGTAGCTGGTTGGCCTGCAGGTCTCCTGGTGTCCTTTCCCCCATAATTTTCCTGTGATTTACAGTGATAAACTGCTTTACTTCCTAGCCAGGGTTCACCACTGGGCTCCAAGCTAACCCATGGATGCAAGCCCTGCAGCCCAGGCTGTTCCAGGCTGTTGCATTCTTTTCTGTCAGGGCTATCTGGATACCCCAGAAATCTTCATGAGCCAGAACACCTTTTCTTGTAAAACCTCTTCTCCTGTCATTACAAACATTTCCAGCCATGTCTTTGCTCATAAATTGGTCTCTGAAGCTAATCTATGCCTTGTAAAACTGAGGGTTACATGGATTCACGTGGAGCTGCAGCCAGAGCATCACAAACAGTTTCTTCAGTCTTGATGGCTTTTCTCGAATATATTTACCCTGGAATCCCTCTCAAGTTTTTAGTATCAATGTTAATGCCTCTAAGTGAGTAGTAATGAATTCCCTTTTGACCTGTTCACCCTTTGAAGGCTGGTGACCGATGTGGTCCTTGGCCAGACCCAACACTTTGCCCCTTGATAACTTATCACAGAGACATGGAATATCCTGAGCTGGAAAGGACCCACAGGGTTCATCAGTCCAGCTCCTGGCCCTGCACAGACACCCCAGCAACCCCACCCTGGGCATCCCTGGGAGAGGTGTCCAAACCCTCCTGGAGCTCTGGCAGCCTCCGGGCCATGCCCATTCCCTGGGGAGCCTGGGCAGTGCCCAGCACCCTCTGGGGGGAAGAACCTTTCCCTGATATCCAACTACCCCCCCCAACACAGCTCCAGCCATTCCCTTGGGTCCTGTCCTTGGTTACCAGAGAGAAGAGTTCGGTGTCTGCCCCTCTGTTTCTTCCAATCTGTTCCAGAGGAGATATTTATGGCAGCAATTTTCAGTGGGAATCATTCCCATTTCAAAATCCAGTCCTCGTTTTTTGTGCTGGAGTCATTGCTTTGCATTTGGAAGTCACCTGTGATCTTCAGCCTCACCATCTCCTCTCTCTCACATGTTGCTGTGCTGACAAGAGTCCATCCTCTTCTGAGCCTTCATATGGTGAAGAAGACAATTTCCTTGGCCTTTTCCCACCACATCACTTTTGGATCACTTTCCCTGCCGCCTCTCTCTCTTCTGGCCAATGTGTGGCTGAGCAGATCTGGGGAGCGGGAGGGTCATTAAAGCTGTGTGACAAAAGCTCATGGTGTGAGCAAGTCCCTCCTCTCCCTATCTCAGATTCACTTAAATTGAGCCAGGTTCTGGAAAGGGGCAAAAGGGAGTCAGCTGGGCATGGATACACTTAGTCTGGAGACTGGGATCTTTGTTAGAGCTGCAGTTTCTGAAAACACCTTGCAGGTTAGGCACGAGCCGACTGCTTTTGAAATGGGAGCAGGATGGATCCAGGTGCTGGGGATCCTTGCGACAGGTGAAAATTATAGCTGCGGATTTTGGTATCTGTGGGTTTGGAGCCTGAATGTTGTGTTAGATCTGAGCTGACTGTCTGCCCATGGGGAGTTGGGAATGTCCTTGGCTTTCTCCACACTCATCAGAGACACTTTTCGGCTGTTGGAATCAAAGACCTCCTTACTCTCCACAGCTCCCTGACAGGAGGGGCCAGCCAGGGGGAATTTGGGCTCTGCTCCCAGGGAACAGGGACGGGATGAGAGGGAACAGCCTCAGGTTGCATCAGGGGAGGCTCAGGTTGGACATCAGCAGGAATTTCCCCATGGAAAGGGTGGCCAGGCACTGGAAGGGGCTGCACAGGGCAGTGGTGGAGTCCCCATCCCTGGAGGTGCCCAAGGAAGGCCTGGAGGTGGCACTCAGTGCTCTGGGCTGGGGGCAAGGTGGGGGGATCAGTCACAGGTTGGCCTCAATGATCCTGGAGGTCTTTTCCAACCTCACTGATTCTGTGAAGCCTTTGAAAATTGCTGACAGTGACTTAAAATAAACCTTTTCAGTGGTTTGTGAACTGTTGTGGACTTGCAGACCTCCTTGTCCCTGACATTCTGGGTGGGTTTCTATGTGCAGAGTTGTGTCAGAGGTTTCTTCTATCGTGGGAGCCTGACAACAGCACCCTGGTTTGGAAGCCACGGCCATCCTTGCAGGACAGCCACTCCACTCCTTTCACTGGCATTACATTTTAGGAACCTCTCTCTGGTAGGTCAGGATGAACCAGTTGTGCATCAAATCAACCTTTCCCCAGTTGCAAAAGGCCATAATTTTGTACAGATGAGATACAGGAAAGGCTGACAGGCATTAGAAAGGCAACTGTTTGCTGGATCAAACTTTGGAGAAGCAGAAAGAAACCATGGTTTCCCTAAGCACTGGCTCCCACAGGGACCTGGTCTCTGCAAGCACCAGTTCAGAGGGTCCCAGTGTGCACACATGGGGCCCTTGTAGTTTCCATGGGCTGGTGCAGGGACAGTTCAGAGGCTGTGGAGAAGCTCTTTGCTTTGGCTGCCTCTCCTGCGGCTGCAGGGAAGCCTTGGGAGAGCTGAGGGGTGAGGCTGCAGTCACCTCTCCCCGGTTTTCCATTGCAAGTCAGGAGAAGAAGGGTCCCTGGCTAAGCCAGAGGAGCAGGGAGCACAGGGAATGCCTTTCTATATTATTATGTCTTTCCTCAGTTTCTTCAGGAAATATCACCGAGTCTTGCCCATTTAATGTCCTCGAGGATTTGACTCTGTTCTTTAGGTTGGAGGTGATGGTCATCGTGGTTTTATGGGTCCTCAGGCTATTCCCTTTTGAGAATCTGCATCTCTCAGTCCTGGCTGGAATTGAGTCATTGCTCCTTTGAAGTGCTGGCTGCTAGAGCAAGGCCTGGTGTGCAGATGATGAATCATGAAACATTTGTTTTTCAGCCCAGTCATTCTGGTTATTGCAAAGTTCCTTTTCATGTAGCTGTTTTAGGAGATGAAATGCAGTTGGGAGCAGTCCCAGGTTGTGCCTGCCCCAGGCCAGGAACACACTGGGAGTAGCTGCTCTTGCTTTGTTTCTCTTTTTCTCTAGACTCGTGGCACTTTTCCCACTCCACATGCAGAATGTCCAGCTGCTCAGCTTGGTCCCTCCAGTGCCTGGATGTGTAGGGCAGGGTCTGGCTGCTCAGATCACTGCTTTTCTCTTTCTGCCCTCCAAAGTACTGATTTCTGATTTCCTGGACATCTTGCAGCCAGCTCGCTTGGTGAAGGTCAATGTTTGCACAAAGTGAGACAGCCTGGGGTCATAGAATCATGGAATCATAGAATCGTTTGGGTTGGAAGGGACATAAATATCATCCAGTTCCACCCCTGCCATGGTCAGGGACACCTTCCACTACCCAAGGTTGCTCCAAGCCCCAACCTGGTCTTGGACGCTTCCGGAGGTGGGGCAGCCACAGCTGCTCTGGGCAGGGTTTGTGCTGTCCGATACCTCCTGCTCGTCCCCTCTAGAGATTTTCTTAAAATTCCTCAGGGTTCCTATTCCCAGAGCCCCCTGAAGGGGCTCTCCAGGCACTGCCAGCCCCACAGCCCCTGCACACGGACAGCTTTGCTGCTGTGTTTGCCCCTGTTGCCATCCAGCCCTGCTGGAGCTCTCGCAGTGCCGTTGCTAAACCGGCTGCCCACGGTGAGTGCAGCTCCCAGCAGAGAGCACAGCCTAGCTGAAGCCTCACTCCCAAACCTCATTCCAGCTTTGCAGCACCCACATGGAGGGAGTCTCACCTCTGCTCTGCATCACCAGCTGCTCGTGACTCCTTCCCTGCGCTGCTCAACCCCCTCCGGGCTGGAAGGATGGAGCTTTTCCTCCTTCACTACCCCTTAACCTGTCTGTTCATCGCCTTTCTCATCCTCTACCAGGTGAAACCTGCATTCAGATTCTCCTGCAAGATGACCTTCTATAAGTTGTGGATCTTCACCATAAGCATTGGGGTTATGATCCTCAGTATTCCTTGTGGACATAACGTGGAGAACACGATGTGAGTTGTCTGTGGCTCCTTTCTGCTCTGAGCACTGATGGAGTCCACTCGGTCCAGTGCTTTGATTTGGAGGGTCCTGGGGGTGTGCTGTGGTGGGGAGGGATCAGTTGGATATTGGTGCGGGGCGATGACGGACTGTAATTCAGAGAAGGGGTGTGGGTTTTAATATTGGTTTGGGGCTGATACAAAGAATAACAAATTATGGAAAGAAAGGATGTAAAAGGTGACATAGATTCGCCAACAACCATAGGTAATGCCATAGGTAATGCCAACAGCCTGGATGTAATGCATATTGCAATTTTATTAAAGCTCTTTTATCTGGTCTTTGGAGCTCTATTTCCCTCCTCCCCTGGTTGAGCATTCCATTTCTAAGTTGTGTTGAGAAAGCCATTCCAGGTGCTCTTCCCATTCTCTACTCTGAGCCAGTGCACACCTGAGACATCACCACGGTGCAGTGCTGGCCCCTGCGTGGGCACTGGTGTCCCCATCGGCTCAGTGACAGCCTGGTGTCCCCGGTCTGGCAGTCCCCCAGCCCATCCCATTGCTGCCCATCCTGTCTCTCCAGGTTCCGTGCAGACTCTCCAGGCTGTGGACTCGCCTGGAGGCTGCGGGGGGTGTCCAGGAGTGCTCAGTGGTGGTGGCAATCAGGAACCTGGGCTGAGGGGGAACAAGAAGATGACTCTGCTACATGGCACCACAGTGCTTGAACCCTCCTGAAGTGCTGCAGAAGCAGGATTTACTATTCCATTTTATGCTCCAGTGGGAATTCATATCTCCTAACTGAGCATCAGCCTTTTGCTCTGAGAAATTTTCTTCACCTCTTGACTTTGGTGCCTGACTTCTATTTATTTATTTTTATTTTATTTTCCCAATATCTCTTCAAATAGGGCTCCCAGCACTGCAGCCTAATGTCACCTAGAGGCAAACCCCTCTCTTTCCACAGCCAGCAGAGTTAGGCATGGATTTATTGCAGCCTGTATTCCCAACCCAGCCAGGTGGGCAGGGAAGCAGAGTACAAAGGTGTGCTGTGAATCTGGATATTATCTGAAATTTGATTGATCTGTGGGACTTCTGGGGCTGTAGTTGCTGTGTCATTGGTCATGTATGGTGTGAGGGAAACCTGTGAGGTGTATTTGTCTTCTGTAATTAAATAATTAGCTGCAGAGGGACACTAATTGTTCTTCTCCAAGTCATGGTCAAATCTGTGTCTGTGGGAAACTGGCAGAAGCAGTGTGTGAGGTGGGCTGGTTTGGATGCAGTGTTTGGTCCCAAATTTCAGCATCTCTTTGGCTGATTTCCACTCCTCTTTTCCAGGTTTTTGAGCACATTGGCCCTACCACTCAAATACATCTTTGGCATTCAGATAGTGGTGACGGGCAAGGAGAACCTCAGGACTAAGAAACCTTTTGTCCTGGTGCTGAATCACCAGACCTCCCTTGACATCCTGGGTATGTGGTGATCCTGCCTCCTGCTCCTGGCCCCAGGTGTTTGTAGGGGTGGGTCATGTGGAATCCCAGGTGCCACAGGCAGAGGGGCAGGAGTGGCTGCTACAGAGTCCTTCACCAGCCAGCCCCGGGCCAGGGCTGATCTCCAGGGTGTCAGAGGCATTTTCAAGCTACATCAACTTCACCCTCTCCAACGGAATGGGGACAAGACTGTCAGCTGACCACAGCCCTCTCATAGCTGCTCTCCTTCAGTGCCAGTGCTGGGTGGATGGTCTGGAGATCCCCAAAATTCCCCAGGGATTCTATGAAGCTTCAGATATGGCATCTCCTAGAGCAGAGGGCTGTCGCCCAGAACCTGGAGGGACCCTGAGTGCAGATGACGACTGGTTCTGTCCTTGCTGTCCCTTTGCAGTGATGATGGAGATATTGCCGTGGCGCTGCGTGCCCGTGGCCAAGAAGGAGATCCTGTACATGGGCACATTCGGCCTGGCCTGCTGCTTCTCAGGGGCCATCTTCACCGACCGCAAGAGGAGGGAAGAGTCTGTTGGCATCCTGACAGAGGTGGCACACTCCCTGCACAAGGACAATGTGAGTGGGGAGGAGTCCAATGAGGAGCTGCTGGAAAACAGGAATCTGGATGTGGGTGGAAAGAGATCTTTGTCTCTGGGCTGGGCACTGAGCAGAGTGAGAGCATCGGTGTGTTCTGTGTCCATGAATGGAGGTCAGGAGTACAGAGATGAGCCCCAGGGCACCACCCTTGTGCAGTGGCTTAGAATTGTACCTGGAGGTCCTTCTGCCTCAGGGTCTTCTCCCTCCTGCAGTTGCGTGTCTTGATCTTCCCTGAAGAACTTGCAACTGTGGTGGCTCCATGTTGCCCTTCAAACGTGGGGCCTTCCATATGGCTGTGAAAGCCCAGGTGAGACCCACCTTTCTCCTGCCCCTGGAGTGCGATTTGCCTGCTGCGGTCCACCAGCAAACCTGGGTCCTGGTCCCTGGCTTCCCTACGGATTGAGCACACATCCAGGAGCCCTCAGGGGTTTGCAGGAGGGGGCACAGGAGGGGGCTGTTTCTGTGACAAGTGGAAAACCTTTGTCACAGCTTGGGAAAAAACTGGGGGGACCTTGACAAGAGGCCTGGACCTGCACAGGGAAGTTTCTGCTGAGTTGGTCTCTGTAAACAGTAATTTCACAATCCACAGTTGCTGGCCTAAATACAGAGATGAAATTACAAAACCCAATAGTGAGGACATGGGGTGATACAGTTAAATGATCTAAATATTCGAATAATCCCCTGAGTGTCTGCTGTGACACTGACAGTGATAATTATCAGCAAGGTGCAGGATTCACCTGAAAACATGAGCTGAATTTTGGGGGAAGGATAAGGAGATGTGTATACTCACTGTAGACTGCCTCCCCTCCAGGTCCCCATTATTCTTGTAGTGTCTTCCTACAACAGCTTCTACAAGCAGAAGGAGAAGAAGTTTACACCAGGTGAGGATGACCTGGGGCAAAGAATGGTCTGAGCGGTGGTGCAAGCTCAGTCCTTGGACGAGGGTGGGCAGAGGACCATGTGTAATATGGGGAAACAGCAGTTTCTGTCTTCTTGGGAAGAAATGGGATATTTCAGGCATCACTTTTTCCTCTGCCCTTGGATTTCTCACTGTTTGTCCAATACCTGTGCAAGAGAACTTGGAGAAGCAGCAGAATCCTGCTGCAGGTCCTGCCCCTGACCCCGCCACGCTGCCCTTGGATCTGCAGGTGCATGGAGAGCTGGGAAACATTTACGGTAACAAAAATTTCTACTGGCCACTGATAAAATTTTACGGGAAAAAATGACACAAGTCTTGGGCTTCAGAAGGAAAATGCAGAAAAAAATGGTACAAATTCCAACAAAGAAAAGTAACCCATCCTGTTCTTCGCTCCCTTAGCTGCTGCCCACCTTGAAATGGACTTCTGCCACTTCCCACTCTTTCCCAGGCCAGCCCTGGTGTTCCCTAAGGAGAGGATCTGCGTCTGAAATTCCCATTCCTCCCATTGTTGTGCGTGGGTGTAGTCATTTCTTGCAGGCAGACACCTGGAAGAGAGAGTGGTGCGAATGATAAACATGGAATTGCCTGTTTCCAGTCATCTTTCACCTGCTGGGTTTATCCTCTCCCTGTTCACACACAAAAGTCTTTTGGATCTGGAAGTGTTCCCCCACCTGAGGGTCAATAGGACCATGAGCAGGGATTTCACCAGCCTGTTCCTCCCAGAGAACTGTGCCACCCAGGGGGACAGACACACAGTGGACAGCTGGACATTTCTGTGTAATCATAACATTGAGAACGTCCCTCCAGCTGGACCCCAGGCAGAGCTGGGCCCTCCCTGTGATCATTACTGCCTACTTATCACCTTTCCCTGTTCGGATCCAACAAGGCGGAGGCATTGATCCCTGTGACCATCCTGCCTGGAAGTGGCTGCCTTGGGGTTTGAGGGCTGCCACATTCCCCTGGAACACACTCAGGAGAAGGCACTGTTTTCTTCCTCTTCCCTGGGGAGGATTTGGGAGGTACCTCTGCCACGAGAGACAGAAACCAAGGCAGCTTTGGGAGAGGGGAATTAAAGACCTTACACATGTCTCCAGGGCTCGGTGGTTTCTTTTGGATATTTAGCCTTCCTTTTAAGCTGAGGAAGATTTTGCTTTCAGTGGTTGGGCACATCTTCCAAGTGCAAGAGGGACATGTCTGTGGACTCAGAAACCAGAGGCAAACAGCAGGAATATCCTGCCTAATATCCTTGCCATGCCCAGATGGAACCACCATCCCTGGAAGTGTTCAACAGATGTGTATATCTGGTGCTCAGGGACACGGTTTAGTGGTGGACCTGGCAGTGCTGGGTTAATGGACTCGATGATCTTGGAGTGCTTTCCCAGCCTCACTGATTCTGCAATTCTATGATGATTCTATGATAACCTCATGGTTTTTAACACAACCTATATATCCTTCAACTCAAACACACTCTGGGAGCTCCCGATTTCTGAGTCTGGCCTGGTTCTGCCCTGCCTCTGTCAGAGGATGCCCACCAGCCACGATGGGATTTGCTTTTTGTGCTGATATGTTTAGCTATGAACCAGAGCCAAAGAATGTTTTGGACACAGGTCTGACTTACACAGAATCACACACAGATTCACAGAATCCTTTAGGTTGGAAAAGCCCTCCAGGACCATCGAGTCCCACTTGTGCCCAATCCCCTCCTTGTCCCCAGCCCAGAGCACTGAGTGCCACCTCCAGGCCTTCCTTGGGCACCTCCAGGGATGCGGACTCCAAACCTCCCTGGGCAGCCCCTGCCAAGCCTGACCACCCTTTCCATGGGGAAATTCCTCCTGGTGTCCAACCTGAGCCTCCCCTGGCCCAGCCTGAGGCCGTTCCCTCTCCTCCTGTCCCTGTTCCCTGGGAGCAGAGCCCAACCCCCCCGGCTGCCCCCTCCTGTCAGGGAGTTGTGCAGAGCCACAAGGGCCCCCCTGAGCCTCCTTTTCTCCAGGCTGAGCCCCTTTCCCAGCTCCCTCAGCCACTCCTGGGGCTCCAGCCCCTTCCCAGCTCCGTTCCCTGCCCTGGACACGCTCCAGCCCCTCAATGTCTTTCTTGGAGTGAGGGGCCCGAAAATGAACACAGGACTGGAGGTGCCCCAGCAGTGCCAGCACAGGGGACAGTCACTGCCCTGTCCTGCTGGTCACACTGTGGCTGGCACCTTGTGCCATTGGCCTCTTGCCCACCTGGGCTCACTTGGGCTCTTGTTCAGCCGCTGCCAACCAGCACTCCCAGGCCCTTTTCTGATGGAATGATTTCCAACCCCTCTGCCCCCAGCCTGTCGCTGGTGCCAGCTGTAGGTGAGTGCACAGGATGTGTTTTATTACTGCCCAGAACACCCAAACCACACAGGTTCACTGTAGGATTTAAATAAAACTTGTCTCAAGGCTTCAAGATGCAGCTGCCATGCTCCAGTGTCTTCAAAGGCTGAAATCTCACTGCTGATTAGAAGCAGCCTAAACAGCTTCTTCTCTTGTGCAAAACCAGGAGATTGGGAAAGTTTTGGCAAAGATTACATGAACGTGTTAATTTCTGAGCAGGTACAAAGGATAAGGAATTTGATTCTGCAATGCAAGCATGCCAGCCTGCAGGTTTGACACCCATTCAGGATGGGAAGTAAAAAAACCTGTCACAATTACACTTTTAGAGGGTCATAAAGCCTCTGATCAATTTTTTAGGGCAACAGAAAATAAAATATCATTGCCCTTCCATCCAAGGACTTACATTACTGGAAGTTTTTAGAAAGAAATGATATTAAAAAAATCACATTACAGGAAATAAAACAGATGACATAGTCTTGAGCTCCCCTCTGGGAAACCATGTGCTGATGTTCAGTCAACAGCAGCCAGCAGAGCCCGATGTCCAGGCAGGAGTTTTCCAGGAGCAGCTCAGTGCCACCTTTAGGGGTTTCCAACGCTGGTCTCATGAGCAGGATTAGAAACTGTCAATGAAGCAGAAAAAGCATCTAAGAGGCAGAAAGTCTTTTCTGGACACACCATTTTCCTCCACCTTTTTGTCATCCCTGTATCCTTGCACCTCTGAGACACCGTGGTGCTTCCAGCCTTAGAATGAGTGGTTTGGGGGCAATTTCTTGCCATTTGAAAAGGTTAAACTTCTAGCAGCTGCTCTTAGCCCTGGAATTTCACTCTCTCTGGGTTACACAAACACTTTGACTTTCTCCAAGCCTGGTGAGAGAGGAGCCACAGGAAGCAGCTCAGCACATTTTACTGACCATAAGACTATGATAAAAAAAGAAATGAAAAAACTCTGTTGTTTAGCTGGACTCAGGTCCTAAAGAATGGGGTGAGGCCACCATAATTTAGCCTTCAAGTGCAAATATCTGTCTTAAACAACAGTGTTTCCCTCAAAGAGTTACTCAAACTCAATACAGGACTGCATGGAGATGCTTTGTGGTCTGTGCCTCGCAGAAGGGCAGTGTAGGTGATCCCCAGGTTTTGTGATCATCTGTAAAGGGGTTGTCAGAAGGAAAAAGAATCCAATGCAGTCCATTCTTCAATGTTCATTCTTCAAGTCTCTGTTCTCCTGCATCATTTCAGCTGGGAGAGCCCTTGTCAAAAGTGTTTCGGTAGGACACTGAGTGCCCACATCTCTCAGACAAAGACACTCTTTTACTGTGGCACATCATAACCTTCAATCATGTGTGTTCAGCTACTGGTGTGTGAGGCCATGCAGTGTCAAAACTCCTCCAGATATACCTTAAACTGATCTAAAGCTTTGGGGAAGATAAGGGGAGAGCAGGAACTTGGAGCAGCAGAGTAAGACCCAGGAGCAGGTTGGCTATTTCTAGTTGATTTTTTCATCGACACCTTTCCTGTCAGGAAAGACTGTGGTTGTCCTGGAATAAGGTCTTTAGAGGACATATTCACAAGGTCCAGAACAGACTTTGAGGGATTTCCCATCTGCTTGAAAGGAAGAGGTAGGGAATAAGGGATGATGAAAGTGATGGATTGCCTGGAGACCCAGCTAACAGCACCTCTGCCTCCAGTGCTGTCTGAGTGTGGCTAAATGGACAGTCGTTGTCTTTTGGGGGCAGAGTCACTGTGGAAACCTTAATTCTTTCATTTTTTTAGGCATGGAAGCGACCTCATAGCACATTTATTATTTTTGACCCATCTCAGACCACTGGTACCTTTTGTGGCACTCTCAGGCTCATCTTTCCAGGATGAGACGTCAAGCACGTCGATCTCTTGGCAATCAGTGAAGTCCTCAGGATATGTGTTGATCTTGAACACATCCCTGGGTATCTTTTTGATGTGAGTATTGTCACAGATCACCCTCGACACTGAGATTTTTCTCAAAGCTTGCAGCTGCTCTGAAGTGAAAACTCCCGGGTTCTCCCACCAGAATCTGCAATGATATTTTCAGAAGCAGTTTATAATCCCTGGTTACTTGCTGAGATGGGAACCTGACCAAGGTGAGTCTGAATGGTGCTTAGATCCACCTTGATTCTCCAGGTACACCCCTTTAGAAAGAGGTGTCTCCAGTGTGGCCAGACCTGGATTCTGCCAGTGCAGAGAGCCTGCCTCTTCCACACAGCATCAGCAGGCTGCTGGGATGCAGTGATTTATCCTCCTCTTTACGCCCTGAGAGCAAAAGACACCTCAGGCAGAGACCACAGCAGATCCCCCATGGTCTGGAGCTGGTGCTCCTCAGCCACATGAGTCTGGAGAAAGAGGCTGCAAAAAAGAGTCCTTTGGCAACTGGGCTAAAATCAAGGGGTGAGCCTTGCAGGGAGCACTCTCTGGAGTGCCATAGATAGGTTGGATTAATATGTCACAGGAAACGTCAGCATTTCCCCCCTAAAAAAGTGCCCCAGGGAATGTATCTCTCACCTGTCCCCATCACGCAGGTTCCTGAACTGGGTGCCAATAATGCAGGACAGGAGGGGCCCAACTCTGCCCGGGGGAACCACGGGCTCTGCAACTGCCCCAATCCAGAGGTCGATATTGTGCGGTGTCCCGTACACATCCATGAACTTCTTGGCCAGTTTGGGATTGCCGAGCACCTCAGACAGTTCTTCTACAGTCTGTGGTTGGGAGAGCCCACAGAAGCCCCTCCAGGCATTGTAACCTGCAAGAGCAGGAGCAGCAGATGACCAGGACCCGCCACCACATCTCCACAACACCTTTTGTGGCCCATGGGCACTGCCTGCTTCTTCTCATGGCATTAAAGGATCTGGAAGGCACTGTTGTCCAGGCAGTCCCAACAAACATCACATTTCCAAAGGTCCTTCTCATAGGAACACTGAACTAACAGTTTGGGTTGTCTTTGTGACTACGGCTCATCCTGGTGGTTACATCTTTCTACTGCTGAGGGTGACTGCATCAGCCGTTTCAGCTTTGGGAGGCAAAATTTCTAGGATCAAATTCTTAGAAAAGAGGAAATTTGGCTGTGTTTAACCCAAGAGCACCCGTTCTTCTCTAGCACCTGGGGCAGTCCCACCCGTGGGTGCAAGGCACTTCTGCTCAGAACTCTGGCTTGTCTGGGACACAAGACAAGATTGATGGGCAAAGAACAAAGCCCAGGGGACCTGTCCAAGCCCATGTGAAAGCTGAATTTGGTCACTTGTGTCTGTACCTTCTGTAGCACACATGCTCTCTCTTTGCAATACACCACTGTCTCTCACCCGCTTTCTTACATTATCCCAAATATCATCTTCGATTTCTAAGCCCTTTGTGCTTGTTGTAAATGTCTCATAAAAATTTTTTTATAATACAGAGACCTTTCATTCCCTGGGCTTGACTGTCTGTCCATCCTTCACCCTCAAATCAAGGTACTATTTCTTGCCATTAGTATAGAAAAAGCTTAGTTCATTCATAAGCAGCAGAAGGAAAAAAGTCTTATTCACAGGAGGCGTGGACTTGTGTCTCCTTACCTGGAAGGCCGTGGTCTCTTCCCCGTTGCATGTTCATGGCTCCTAGATCCAGACCCATCACCTCTGTCTGTTCAAAGAGGTGGTTCTGGAGCTCCTCAACGAGCAGCTGGTTCTGCTTCATGAGTTTTGCATGATCCACGACCATGCCCCGGATCAGGGGGTCGATGCCTCCTGCAGCCATTGCAAATCAAGGAAAGATTTTTTGTGCCAAGCTGCAGCTCTGATGGTCCCTTTCATGCAGCTGAAACAGTTTACTATGGGCTGGGTGGGGTTTTCATATTTTCATTTCACCATGTGTATATGGAATCACAGAATCATAGAACCGTGGAGTGGTTTGGGTTGGAAAGGACCTTAAAACTCCTCTCATTTCACCCCCTGCCATGGGCAGGGACACCTTCCACTATCCCAGGGTGCTCCAAGCCCCTGGTCTTGGACACTGCCAGGGATCCAGGGGCAACCACAGCTTCTCTGGGCACCCTGTGCCAGGGCCTCCCCACCCTCACAGTGGTACCTGTATGAATCTGTACACATCTGCAGGTGCAGCCTCACACAGTAACGAAGTTCCTTATCCCTCCCCAACCCTCAGCTTTTCCTTCCACAGCCCTAAACCCACTTGCTGTCCACCAGTCCCTTTCCAAGTCTGCTCCTCAGCCTGCCAGGCTCCAGCATGTCCTGGTGCCTGGGGGGTCTGTCCAAGGTCTTGGGTTTTGCAATGGATTTAGTTTATAATTCACTATTAATTGACAGAAAAATGTAATGATAGAATTAATTCGTGTCTGATTGTCCATGTCTTTTTCATAGCAATTAAGGAGACAGTATGAGCAAAACACAGGAAAATTGGCTGCACAGGTGTAATTATATTTCTCATAATTAGTTAAATAACCCACTTTGGAAGAGACATTTGTCTTCCTCGGAAAGACGCATGTCTGGAGATCTCAGCTGTGTAATAGCAGGACCCCATAACTCCAGTCAGAGCCAGGAAGAGGGATGGGCACCTCTAGGAAGGAATGATGCTGCTTTAGCTCAGTTAAACTGGATGCATCACCCTCTGTCCACGTCTCCTGGTTATAGGGGAGCTTTGATTGACATAGACTTTGGTGGATGGCATTTGGCACAGGGAGTCTCCTGCCTCCTGGAGCAGCAGGAGCAGCTGCACCACCTGAGTGGATGTGGAACTCTCCCTCTGTTGGGTCTTGCTGAGCTAGGAAGTGTCCAAGGCATGACTGGACATGGTGCTCAGGGCTCTGGGCTGGGTGACAAGGTGGGGATCGGTCACAGGTTGGACCTGATGGTCTTGGAGATCTTTTCCAACCGAAATCATTCTGGGATTACATAATTCCATGTGCCTGACCAGCTGACCTCCACCTCAGGACCAGACCAGGACCACTGCTCCATGTTCTTACCTTCCATTATAATTCTCCATGGAGCACAAAAGGTCAAATGCAGAGGGACATGGGAGAAGGAACCCAAGGGCTGAAAGCTCTCGTTCAGACGGGACACAAGAGGCTGCACCGATGTGTGGCCGAACCGGAAAGCCAGGGAGAAAACATTTGAGGCCCTCGGATCCACCTTCTCATCGTAACCGCTGTACGAGGGGATCCACTTGCTGGCCTCCTCGGCCAGCAGGAGTGGGAGGTAATCTCTGTACGTTATGATCTGAGAGAGCACAAGAGCACAGTTACCAGCAGCTGCAGCAGAAATGCCATCAGAGTCAAGTGCAGAAAACGAGCACGGACTGTCTGCAGCAGAATTCATTAAGATCTTCAGAAAAAAGAGCAGTAGCAATGGAATAAGTTTGGCATCATGGATTTAAATTATCTTTAAATGTGAAATTATTTTATCTAATAAATAATTTATACATTAAATATAAAAAATAATTGATAAATAAGTAACATGATGCATTAAAAAGCTCTGGATATCCATGCTGTCTCAGATGGACTATCCTCATTCACAATTTCCAACTCCCACAAATAACTCCACTGATTTGGCAAAGCATGGTTTTCCTCCCTTTGCCTGGAGGAAAAACCATTCCTAAGTGTGTGGATGATAAACAGCGAACAGTGATCAGTACCTGGTTTATGGCAATCACAATCTTTCGACTCTCCTGGTAAAGCTTTTCCCCATCCCAGTGGGGATTTAATTTCCTCAGCTCCATGGCTAGGCGATTGTGCTCTCGGACAAAGAGAGTGTGCATTGCAGACAGTCCCAGGTTTTCTGTCACCCGTTTGTCACCTAAAATGAAAATGTTTTAGGAATTTTGTACATTGCTTTCAATGTCAGAAGCAGGTTTCTGTGTTAGGACAGACAAGTAACAAGTGGTGATGTTCCTGGCAGTAATGCTGTGGCTGCCCCACCCCCACAAGCATCCAAGGCCAGGCTGGACGAGCAACCTGGGATAGTGGAAGGTGTCCCTGCCTATGGCAGGGGGTGGGACAGGATGGTCTTTAATCTCCCTTCCAACCCAAACCATTCTGTGATTCTATGAAAACTGGAGGGGACCCAGTGAAGACCCTCTGTGAGATGATGGAAGGAGCACTGAGCATCTCCTCACTCAGCAAGGAGCCCTTCTCGTGTGCAGAGAATGAGGAAATGGGAACACTCTGCATTCTTATGATTGATTTTGCAAGCTTCACATTTATAATGGGGTTTTTTTTATGTTATGCCTGTGATGAATCACTTTGAATTTGAATAAGTTCTGTGTTTGTCCTCGGTTTGTTTAATTTTCAGACAAACTTCTAGACTTTTCTTCTGGTGTAGGGTGGGTTAGTTAATCAATTAACTAGATTGCTTAAGAGTGTTTATTTGTTAGTATTGATTGGGTTGAAAACTGAATCATAGAATCACAGAACAGAAGGGACTTTAAAGCCCATCCGATTTCAACCTTCCACTACCCCAGGGTGCTCCAAGCCCCATCCAGCCTTGCCCTGGACACTTCCAGGGATGGGGCAGCCCCAGCTTCTCTGGGCAACCTGTGCCAGGGCCTCACCACCCTCATAGGGACCGATTTCTTCTGTATATCTAATTTAATCCACTCTCAGTCCTTGTCTTCCCATTACAGTTACTGATCCAGTCCCTCTCCAGCTTCCCTGCAGCCCCTTCAGATCCTGGAAGGTGCTGTGAGGTCTCCACACAACCTCCTCTTCTCCAGGCTGAACAGCCCCAGCTTTCTCAGCCTGTCAGTGCTGACAAGGTGACAATTGGCATTCAATTCATGAATGGTGAAGTCTAGGTAGGAGAAAAAAAGTCCCTGAGAAGTTTTAAGCACTGGTGATTATTCTACTGAAAATTTCTCCTGCTTTTGAAAAGACTTTATAAAGGAAGAACAACTTGCTGTAATTCTTCTAGGAAATAAAAATATTTTTTCTGTTTATTAATCAATTATTGCTTGATTATTTTTCTTTTCTAACTGGTGGGAGGATCCATTGTCTTTCACCGTTTGTAGTCTGTCTTGAAGTGCCTCATTCAAATATCACGGAATCACAGAATATTGGAAGGGACCCACAAGGATCCTACAAGGAGATATTTGACCCTTTTTTACTTTATGGCCCACTGAAAACAAGCCCCCAGCTGCACCTTACCTGCTTTAAAACAGGGGATGTTGGCGCTCTTGTTGGTAAGAACACAAACACTGTGCGTCGTGTTCTCGAAGGGCAGCAATTCCAGCCCGGCATCCCTGAAATCCTGGTTCACGGCCATCAAGCCCAGCTGACTGCTGAGGTTCCTCAGGCCCCTGGCCAGGGAGTCGTCGCTGCCGTACACGGTGCTGGCGTCGATGAACGACGTGGCGGCGTTGAGCTGCTCCCGGCGGAAGGTGCCGGGGCTGCACACGGAGGCTGACTGGACGAACGGCATGCAGGTGTCGGAGCTCAGCATCCGCCGGTCGTCGGGGGGGAACTAAAGCAAAGGAGCCAAGTGGTGCCTCAGAAAGTCCCGTGGTTTTATTTCTGCTGCTGTAAGAGGGTGCGGGATGGGTGAGAGCCAGGGTACCTTAATGGGGAAGCAGGGGGGCTTGAAGGCACAGCTGGTGTGGCACTGGAGCTCCAGGCTGGCTCCTTCCCCGCTGGCAGGGGCCAAGTCTATGTCGTGGTTGATCCACTGGCCCCAGTGCATGAAGACCAGCGAGAGCTGCTGGTCCGCAGTGACGTTCTCGTTGGCCGTGTGAGCAATTTCATTGGATACTTTTCGAACCTGCAGGAAACCAAAATGAAAATGTATGTGACTGTCTCTGCCATGGTGGATTTGCCTCTCACTCGAACTCCCCCTGTGAGATCTTGGAATCACAGAATCACAAAGGTCAGAAAAGACCTCCGAGATCATCAACCTTCGACCAAGTATCCCCATTCCCTCTACACCATACTGAGCAGTGCCACGTCTACCTGTGTTTTGAACACCTGCAGGGACTGACTCCTCCACTGCCCTGGAGATCCTGCTCCAATGCTTAACTATTCCACTATTTCAGGGAAGACACTTTCCCTAACATCCTGAACCTCCCCTAGCACAACTGGAAGCTATTTCCTCTTGTCCTGTCACTTGTTCCCTTGGAGAAGAGGCAAACCCCCACCTGCTCCTTTCAGGTGGTTGTGGATCATGCACAAGATGATCTTGGATAAGCTACTAAGAGTTAATTATGGCATTACACAGCTCCATGTCACTCCCCAGCTCTATCCAATCAAAGTAAAAGTTGACTCCACAGTCCTTCAGCCAAACCTGGCTTCATGGAAAGCCCGTTCCAGCTGAAACTTGTTTGTGCACGTCCAGAAAGTCAAGAACGTGGCTGAGGAACTCCCAAGCCTGGTGGTTTGTACAAACCTCCCGGTGTCCTTGAGCACACTGACTGCAGCAATCCTTGGGACACACACTTTGGAAACTGCTTTGGGAAGCATCCACAACCTTTTTGCTCATGTCTGTCTCCAACAAAAAATATTAACCTGAGCCATAACTCAGTTGTGGAAAAGCATCCTCAGTTCAGCTCCTGAGATCCAAGATCAAGCAATTTACACTCGAGCTGCTGCCACTGCTTCCTTCCTGATAGGTGCAGTGGGGGCAGTGTCCATACCCATGGCTGGATCGGGATAACAGCTCTCACCAGGGGCAGTGGGAATCCATTGTAGCGCTTCCCTTCACTCGCTCCTCTGGGAACGGACACTCCGTCTTCGTACGCGGCCGGGAGCCAGCGAGCGAAGGCGCGGTTAGAGGAGCCCAGGTGGGAGAGATTTCTGCAGCAGCAACAGCAGAGAAACAACTTCTGTTAATTTTTCAAACATCAGCAGCCCTGTACAGACCAACATTCCACAGCCCTTTATCCTGTGTCTGAGCACTCTGGTAACAGGGGTGAGACCACCAAGAAGCAAATTATACCGAGGTTATTACCGTGGAGAAAAATAAACTTTTTTAAAAAGGTGCCTTGTGTCACTCTGTTAATTTTATCTGTCATTTAAACCTACATTAACTTCATTTGGCATTTAAATCCCTGTACCACCTCTGTCTTCACTGCCCTCTCAAAATCAGACTCACAGCAGGGCCATCACCATGGTCAGGGTGGCCATGTCTTGTCCAGCTGGGGGCTGGAAGCTTCCAAGGATGAAGATTCTCCACCTCTGTGGGGATCTGTGCCAAGGTCAGGCTGAAAGAGACCACACTGGGGTCACCTGGTCCCATGTCCCTGCTCAGGCAGGGTCATCTCAGACCCCATGGCACAGGATTGTGTCCAGACAGTTCTGGAATATCCCCAGCGAGGGAGGCTCCACACCCTCCCTGGGCAGACAGACACTGCTGTCCTTGTGGGGCTGGAGGCCCTGCAGTCCATGGGAACAGACTGGAAAACCCCAGAGAGTGTGAGATCCCCGCACACGGATGCAGAGCTGTGCTATGTCATCACATCTGGCACATCTGTTTCATGCCAGATGCACATTGGATGCAAGTCCCACTCAGTTCTGGGGGCAGGTGCTGGCACAGCAGGACAGGGAGCCTTGACCGCCATTGTCAGAGTAGGAATGTGGTCGTTTTCTGGTCAAAAAAATAAAAATCAGGTGCACAAGGAAATAAATGTTTGATCCCAGCTTTGAACCTGGATGGAAACTGTGTGCAAAAAGCTGAAGGAGAATTTTCTCAGATGAATGATGTACAATACACAAAGTTGGAAGAGCCAAGAATTAAAGTCTTACTTAATTCCCATCCTTATCACACAGGTACATCAATAGCCGAATATTATCACCTGAATCAGCTGGGGAAATGAGTATTTTCCCTATGGAAGAGTGGAGGGA
Source organism: Edolisoma coerulescens (assembly GCA_013397115.1). Taxonomy (NCBI): domain Eukaryota; kingdom Metazoa; phylum Chordata; class Aves; order Passeriformes; family Campephagidae; genus Edolisoma; species Edolisoma coerulescens. Next base: position 138,841 of record VWZW01006493.1, read on the forward strand.
TGATTTCCTGTAGCCTCCAGCAAAATGAGAAGCTGAGTCACAGCCTCAAAATTTCCTCAGCTTCTTACCTGCCCCCACCCCAAGAAGTCCCTTCCTTCATCCAAAGCAGCACATAAAGGGCAGTGGGCACAAATCCGAGATTTTCAAGAAATTAAATCTCTTTCCTGCCAGTCGAAGGTAGAAATGAATCCTCTGTTACAGGCTCATTAAACCAAGCACTTCACTCTTCTTGCCCTGTCGAAAGGCACTTTCACAAATCACCTACCCTGGGTCAGAATACGGACTTGAGACTCTCCCTGTCCACACCCAAGGCCCACCTGTTGTTGCACTCCCCAGAAATGGTCCGGTAAAAGTCCCTCTCTGGGCATTTAACAGAACGAGTCTGGTAGTCACAGCCAGTGCCCTTGGAAATCATCTCCTTCTGTCTCCTGCTTAGCAGGTCTGCAAGAGAAACCCTGTGAGGTAACATCTGATCCTACCCTTCTTTTGTTGCTTCAGCTCCTCAGTGTTCTAGGTCAACATTTGAGCCAGCTGAATCGGAGCTGTGGATACAAAACATCTGGATTGGAATTGTTAATTTGGTGCCTAAACCCTTTTGTGATTCAGCTGTCCCCTCTGGACCAGGGAAACTGGGTGGGCATGGAGCAATTTCCCAGGGGAATGTGGGGAGCATCATCACCAGGAAGGCTCTACCCCAGCTGGGAACAAAACGATGAGTTTGCAGAGAAGTACAACCCAGGTGTGAGGACCAGAAGTGGAAGATGGAGGGTTTTCAGTGGTTAGAGTCTCAGAGGGTTTTGTCCCAGGTTTGTCCCAGGTATTGATAGGCTGTTTTTACAAGGATGGGAGAGATGCACTCTCAAAGATGATGAATAAAACACCCGGGGGTCTGGTCTGTCTCCGAGCATCCTTAAAATCTACTCCTCTCTTGGGGAAGGGTTTTATCCCTGGTTATTGGGTCATGGTAGAGCTGCTCTCTGCCACCTGCTGTGGCACATTTCCTGCTCTTTGTAAGACATTTTGGTCTAAATCACATTACCTGTGACATTGAAGCTCTGTTCCCCAGAGAGATGCAGCTTCCTTTTGAGGAGTTTCAAAGTAGTTTCCAAGTAATCAGCAGCACGGGCTGCAGATCTGGTTCTTCCTATGGGGTCCTTCAGGTGCTTCAGGAAATCCATCGGGTTGACAACCTTTTCCTCCAGTTTTCTCTTTAAGCTGAACATAGAAGAGTTCCATGAAGCACCTCCTCTGAAATCAGAGCTCCTCTGTCACCTGGGCTGGGTGTAATAAGCTGTGACAACACTGCAGGGTCGTGGGCAGGCCCTGCCCAGCAGGACCAGCTGTCTGCACATCAGCACGTCAGCTCAGATGGTTTTGGCAAACGAAGCACTGTAACCCCCTACTTCAAGTCTGCAGTCACACTTCCTTGTCACAATAAATTTTGTTCTATCATGTGGAAATACAGATCAACGAACTGTGACTGGATAGAATTTTACACGTATTGTGTTGCAAGGTGTATTCCGCGAACAGAGGGACAAACCTTGCTCCTGTTCCGTCTCTCTCTGGTCCCATGGCTGTGTCGGGCTACTTCTGTGGGATGGGTGGAGAGAGACTCCTTCCCAAATCCTCCCGCTGCCTGGAACCAGCCTTTTGGGACAATCACAGAGGACACCCGGGGTTTGACTTCCACTGACACTTATCTGGGACAGGGTGTCCCTCTGCACAACTCCAGTCCTTCCGGAGAGGGGCAGAACTCCGGCTGCCAGGAGAGGGCTCACACGTGTCCGGCATGTCTGAATCACTGTGGACCAGTGAGAGGTGCCCGTGGCAGGGCAGGTGAGGAAGCAATACTTGGGGGTCTGGGAGGTGGCTCTGGGACCTGAATCCAGCCAAACTGGGCAAAAGGATCCCTCTGGCTATGGCCAGGAGAGCCCTGGCACTAAGGCTTCTCCGTAATAAATATGCATTGGAAAACAGAGAAAACACACATATATTTTATCTTATTGCCTTAAAATGTTGGGCCCATCATGCAGGAAGAACTCACCTTTTTCGGGCCTGTAAATATGCTGTGTCTACCAACTGCCTGGCCTCAGTAACGATGTCCAGGAGAGACGAATCTGACAGCACCTCTGAGACTTCTGCTCAGAAAAATAAAAGAAGATAAAGCAGAAATTGAGGACATTCAGTTATGACATACACCAGGAGCTTTGCTCTCCACTAAACCATGTCCCCTAGCTGCCACATACACAGGTTTTTTTAACACTTCCAGGAAAGGTGACTCCACCACTGCCCTGGGAAGCCTGTTGCAATGCTTCCCAATCTTTTCCATGAAGAAATTTCCCCCAATATGCAATCTAAACCTCTGGCACAGCCTGAGGCCGTTCCCTCTCCTCCTGTCCCTGTTCCCTGGGAGCAGAGCCCGACCCCCCCGGCTGCCCCCTCCTGTCAGGGAGTTGTGCAGAGCCACAAGGGCCCCCCTGAGCCTCCTTTTCTCCAGGCTGAGCCCCTTTCCCAGCTCCCTCAGCCGCTCCTGGGGCTCCAGACCTTTCCCCAGGGACAGTGCGCAGAAGAAGCCAAAGATACAATCTCCGCCCCAGGTTCCCTGTCATAAAAGGATGATTTATGCATGGAAGGGCTGTTGGTTAAATAGGGAGTTTCCTTAGGCAAATCTCCCAGGTATCAACTTCATTGTTAGTGGATCAATCCACAGGATATTTCAGTTCTTTACTGGATCTGTCTCTAACTGGGAGCTCAGACTGAGTTTTGATTCACACCCTTTCCAGCAGAGCAGCAGCCCAAGGACAAGAGGAACCTACCATTCCCTGAGGAGCCCACTGCTCCAACTGCGCAGAGGGTGAGGATGGATCCCAGGAGAGTCATCCTCGGGTTTGTGCCTAGAGAAATGCAACAAAAATCCCCGATGGGCAGGGCTTCACTGAGGGGTCAGAACAGACTGACATGTTTGGTTTCAATACCTCTTTCAGGATTCAGGAATAAAATTGAGCTGCCCTCTGTCCAGATCTGTCAGCGGGACTCGGGCTGTGGCTGTAGGGGTTGGCAGGACACGGGGACATCTCTGAGGGGTGGCACCCTCAGCAAACTGGGCTGAGCAGCTGCCAAGGGATGGGCAGACAGGGGCAGTCCAGTCCATGGAGAACATTGGGAAGGTGAGCTGGAAGAGGGCGGTGTCCTGGTCTCCTGTCTTTGGCAATGCCCACCAGCAGCTGGTGCAAAGGAGCCTGCCCCACACATCCCTCTCTGCCCCCTCTGTCTCGATGCTGAACAAAACAAGCTGCCATGTCTATCATCAGTCTTTCACCCCTTCCAGTCCTCCTGCTGCTCTCTGAAATCTGTCTCTATTCCTGTTTCACATCAGCAGCAGAAATGTGCATGATCTGTTCCACCAGTGTCTCCCACTGTGGCACAGCACCTTCCCTGAATGGAGAATTTTAGCCCAAAGGTTGCAACCAGATCTATTTTAAGTAATTTAGTCAACATTTTAGCTATTTAGAACAGGACAGAGACAAAATTTGGAGGAACTAACAGATTTCTCACAGTGGGAGAGGTTATCTTACATTTAAAATCCGTGAAAATTCTTGGACCATCTTCTTGGGGATTGAAAGCTGCTTATTCCTTGCAATCCTATATTGCAGGATATTTCTGCATGAGGCATAAATCAGGCTGTCTTTGCTCACTTCTCACAATAAATTAAATACACATCAGGGGAGAAGGAGGAATGAAGGACCACCAGCTGCCAACACTCCACTCTGCCTCCCATCTCCTTGGGTTCACCCACGGAATGCACCAATATCCACACCAGAAATATCAAATACAGATATAATATGAAAATGCGTTGATCTTACCTGCCATCTCTGCAGCACTGGCAGGGCCAGGAGAGAAGTCAGTCCTTTATACACCTGCACCAGGGCAGAAATTAGCTGGGTCTAAGACGGGTGTGGCCAAAAAAATGGGACCAGATTGAGCCAAGAGGAAATATCTGCTGGTTTGCTTTCCTGGAATGAGCTAGAAAGTGCACACGTCTCCATTCCTTCTGACTTCCTTCTTGAAAAATCAGTAAAAAAAGGAATGAAGGCACACATTTCTTACCTGCAAGTGAAAGAGATCAGCTTAACTTTATGATGGTAAAAGACCATGGTGGAATTCGGCTTCTTTTTCCTTGTTGATTGACATCTCTGAAGGTTTGGGAAGACAGAAATGGATCATTTTACCAACGTGCATTTGTGGAGCATCCCAATGTCCACATACAGCAAGTGTGAATGGTGGGCCTGCCAGTATCTGTGTCCAGGAAAAACACAGTTGTGTCCCATCAGGGATTTGGGAATTCCTATAAAATAATTGCTGATTATTGGGGATGACACAGACTGGACAAGGAATGAGGCAGTGGCACAGAGCAGGGTCAAGCTGTCTCCAGCAAAATCACATGGACAGAAATATGGACAATCCCAAAGTTATATCTGAGCCAATTCTTAGAAAGGAACAAAGTCTTGGGCCAAGTGATGTAATTCATGTCAATGTGAATTATGACAGAAGGCCAGGAGCAAAATCTTCCCTGTGAGGGTGGGCAGGCCCTGGCACAGGGTGCCCAGAGCAGCTGTGGCTGCCCCTGGATCCCTGGCAGTGCCCAAGGCCAGGCTGGACATTGGGGCTTGGAGCAGCCTGGGACAGTGGGAGGTGTCCCTGCCCATGGCAGGGGGTGGAATGGGATGGGCTTTGAGGTCCCTTCCAACCCAAACCATTCCATGATTCCATGACATGCAGGAGGGAGAAGGACTGTACTTCAGGGGACTAACGGGAAGGTAGTAGAAACAATTTAATCCTTTGAACATTGGTGAGGCTGATAACAAAAGACAATGCTGAATTTTCTTGCCATCAATCAGCCTTGTAAACCTCCCAGGATTAGGGAGCCAATCCTTCCTACTGTTTAAATATTTCCACAGCTCTTATTAAACGAAAATAAATAAAAGAAAAGCACATGTGATAAAGGAAACTGCTACCAAAAAGATACTGTTTTAAATCTGTGGGGAAAAAAGGAAAAAAATAAAGAAAGATGTGTGAAGGACAGGTTTTCAGAAACTGAAAATGCAAAGTCAGTATTTGTCCCCTAAAGAGAAGTATGAAGCCAAAGCAGAAGGTGGCCCCTGGCAGAGGGACTCTGATCACCCTGCCAGGTGCTCCACCTCATCTCTCCAGCTTTCCTTGCAAAACGTGCGTGGGCAGAAGTCCAGGTACCTGCTGGGTGGCTTTGCTACTTGTTTTGTGTTTGTGACAAGTATCTTTGCCATGAGCGACTCAAGGAAACTTCCCTGTCTGAGCATCCAGGAGCCACCCTGGCAGTCCCAGTGGCACCACCTGAGCTGGGCCTGAGGCATCTTCCCAGCAGAGGGGAACAGGGACCTGTGCACAGCCAGGTGAGGGACACTCGGAGCCGATGGCTCCAGACCTTCCTGTGCTTGGCCTGGGGGGGGTGTAACAGCCCAGGGCTTCCTTTGTTTGGATCCCTGCTCAGAGGCACCAACTCGAGCTGTTGCTCTGTCGTTACACCAAGATTAAAACATTTTGAGCATCCAGACATCTGTGACTCTGCTGTGGGAAACCTGGGGTGGAGCTGGTGAGGAGACCTGGTCTGACTGGGGCAGTGTGAGGGGTGTGGGGAGGCAAGCGGGGTCACTGGAGCGACGGCTGGGAAGGGACCTCAGTCCCAGCTCAGGTGGTGCCACTGGGACTGCCAGGGTGGCTCCTGGATGCTCAGACAAGGAATTTTCCTTTACACCTCATTGGCAGGCTGGTGACCCCACTGCCCTTGGACAGGGGCACTGCCCACCCTCGAGGACACACGTCCTTGTGGGCAGGTGGCCCCACGCTGCTCCCACGGCTCCAGTCCCCTGCTAGGCAAAGGTTGCCTTCACATTACGTGTCCTGTCTATCACTGGGGTGTAAGTGCAGCTCCCAAGGCTTTCACACGTCAGGCAAGCAGTCCCATGTCACCTCCAGGTGGGATTTGTGGTGTTCCAGGGCAATCTTTGGAGCCTCCGGAGAACCCAGGGTATCCCGCTCACCAAGGCCGATGTACACAAGTGCACAAGACTTCCAGGGCAATAATTATCCACGAGTCATCTGACCAAGCAGCAGATCTCCTCTATCTTGAGAAGATGCAGATTTCTTTTCTCTCAGGCTCTTGGTATTGCTACCATTACTTCTCAGTCCTGTTCAGGCTGCAGATCTTCACCTGAAAATCCCAGTATGAACCCAGAGCTGTGTAAACCACTGGTGCTGTTTGCTAAAAATGTGACTGAGAAGTAGCTGTAGGAACAAGGTCATTAAACCCCAGCAACACAAACAAAAGAAAGAGCTCACTATTGCATTCCTATTCCCAGTCCTAATGGCAAAAGGCAGCATCCTCCCCTTCCTCCTTTGACACCTCTGATATTCCTGCAAGCTCTTTCAGCTTTGTTTTCATAGAAATCATAGAGCCACAGAATCCCAGACTGGTTTGGGGTGGAAGGGACCTTAAAGCTCATCTCATTCCACCCCATCCCATGGGCAGGGACACTTTCCACTAGACCAGATTGCTCCAAACCCCTTGGATGCCTTGGATGACAGAGACACATTTAAATCCCAGGTGTGAACCGTGATGCCTCAAGTTTAATGATGATTAAGGACTTAATTTAAGTACAACTTCAAACGTACAAAGTTTCCTCTTCACCTGCCAATGGTGTATTTTTCCTATATTTCAAACTGTGGATTTATTTATAAATTGAGAGCCAACAGCCTGTACAAGCCAAGCTGTCCTTGCCCAGGGCACAAGTACAGAACAGGATCCAGTGAATCTCCTGCTCCAAGAGATGAAAAGCAGAGCCTATGAAGGATGGAGTGAGCAGGATGAAACAGATAAAAGTGAGAAGTGATAGGTTACAGCACAGAACTTGTAGGGCAAGTAGAGGAGGAAAACTTCCCGGCAGCACAGGGGTGACATTTAATAAAACCAGATTGTCCAGCTTTACAAATAGAAAGGCTGCAACACTAAAAGAGAACTTTAACCCTTTATGGATAAGTGACAGCAACAGCAAGGGATGCTCAGGAGGTGGCTCCACAGCATCACTGAGGTGTTTGGGGCTGTCTCCAGCTGTGGGGCACCCAGGAGTGACATTACCACCTCTTTTGGAAGCTCTCCTTTAAAGACTCAACACCCAAGGCTATGAAGCCTCATTGGTGCATCTCCCCACCTGCCATGGAGACACTTCATAGCCACGGGAGGTGCTCCAGGTGAGCCCAAGAGCCTGGGGAGACACCAGTGAGGACAGGCTGCTTGGTGGCTCCTTCCAGACCTCCCTCCAGCAGCAGACACAGTGCCCAGGGCTGGAAAGCCAGGGAGAGGCACCTGTGACTTCCTAGCACAGTGGTAGGACCTACCACACACACCAGGACCAGCTGCTGCCCATCCATCCATGGGAAATGCTCATCTTGCACGGCCTAAATGGGGCTCCAGAGCTGAGCAGCAGCTGGAACACTTCTTCCACAAGAACAACAATCCTTCCCCAGGGGCTGCAGCCTTATTTCCCTTCCCGTGGACCAAACTCCCTGAACAAAACCTTCAGCTCCTCCTCATGAACCAAACTTCTTCCTGCCCCATCCTTTAGTAAACCTTTCTTCCATCCCTTCCACTTCTCTTCCAGACTGTGAACCCCTGCTCAGGCTGGAAAGTGGGAGATGGCTTCTCTGGAGAGGGGGCTGGCAGGACAAGAAGGCAGAATGCAGGTTTCTTCATTTTCCATGTACCTTTCTGCTCTGGAATCAGTTCCCATCTTATCTGGAAATATGGGACACAGCAGAAGCAGTTGTCAGGCACCTGGAAAGCCACCGGGAGAACACATGGCTTCAAACACTCCCGAGATTTATCTAAGCAAGAGAGTGGAGGAAGCCTTGGATGCCACTGCAGCTTTCATTGTGCCCCACAGCTGGGAGACACGGGAGTCATCCACTGCCATGGACACTTTTTCCTGGACTGCAGCTTAAATTCTTAAGAGGCTGAATATGTGAATAGAAGCAAAAAAGGATCACAGATTTTGTGGCTTGATTCAGTGCTTACCCCTGTGAAGGAATGTCTGTACAGACAGAGCTTGCAGGGGTTCCCTGGTGTTCCAAGGCTCCTCTGGATCCTCCTATGCCCTCACACTGCAACTGGTGACACTCTGGTTTATGGTGAGAGCAGTGTCTAACACTGCATCAGGTGATGGGAGGGAACAGTGACTCAAGGAATCACAAAATCCTTTGGGCTGGAAAGGCCCTTTAAGACAACTGAATCCCACCATTCCCCCAGCACTGCCAAGGCCACCACTAACCCATGTCCCCACATGCCACATCTCCACATTTTTTGAGCAATTCTAGGGATGGTGATTCCACCACTGCGCTGGGCAACTTGTTCTGGTGCCTGACCACCCTTTCAGGGAAGGAATTTTTCCTAATATCCAACGTAAACCTCCCCTGGCACAACCTGAGGCCATTCCCTCTCCTCAGGAATGGTGAGCGCCGTGTGCTGGGTCCAGCAAAGCCCGTACTCGGGCAGGGCTGTCACTGTTTTCTGAAACTTGGAAAATCAAAGGGTGAAAACGAGAACCTGAACATTTCCTTGATTTAGAAGCTCTGCCTCATGACACACCTTGTGGTTTTCTCTATTGCGTAATACTGCAAAGTGCCATTTGTTACAAGAGAAGAGCTGTTAGCTCTCTGTTGAACTCAGACTTTTCTGTAAACACATCCCGTTCTTTTTACCAGGCAAGATTGTTTTGTCTGTAAATACGACAAGAATTGTAGATGAAAATAGGTGTTCACTGCCAACCACGCAAGATTAGATAAGGAAAAAAGTCAACAAGATGAAAGATTCAGAGGAATATCGGGGCAATTCCGACCAGTGCAATGGAAGTGTGAGTCCAGCCAGGTTGCAAAATCAGTTGGGGGATATGGTGTCCTCCAGCCTCCTCCAGACCCTGCTGTTGGAGCTCTCCAGACCACACCTTTCGACCTCCTTAACCCCCTCAGACCTCTCTTTTCAGGTCTGGTCCCCCCCAACCTCCTCTGTTAGGGTGCCACTGCTCTCCAGGTCCCTCTGCTCCCACTCTGGTTCTCTCCAGGTCCCTCCAGTGGGGTCTGGACCCTCCCATCCTTTCGATATCAAGGTGGACCACTCCAGATCCTGTTTTGGGGTCTGGTAATGTCCACTTCCTTGCTGATAAATCCCCATGGGAGGGGCATGGAGTGCCAGTGACATAGGGAAGCTCTTGCACAGCTCTTGGACACAACTCCAGGAACCCCGGGAGGGCTCTGGATGTCTCAGCATGAGTCCCCAAAGCCAGCTCTCACCTGAATCAAGGATAATGCTTCTAGGACTGCCCTCCAAATTGGATTTATGCTCCAAAGGAGAGGCCAAGTCACTGCCAGACCTTGCTCAGCACGGATTTCCTCTCGACAGCCACCTTTTCCTCCTTTCTCCAAATCCCCTGTTCCAAAAGCCCAAATGCAGGCAGCACCCTGGTGAGAACCACACAAGCCTGGAACATCTCCTCCCAGAACCTGCCAGATCCATGGCTCAGGCTGCCTCCAAGAGCCACGTCTGGACATGCTGTCACAGAGGCAAAAGTAGGGATACTGTGGGAAGAGGGGATGGAGAAGGCTGGGATGTCCCCAGGCTAGAAAAGGACATTGGGGACAGTTGTCCTGGGACAAGTTTCCTGTTGGATTCAAGGAGACGAGACAGGACCTCCCACCATGTCCATCCCCCATGCCATCAGCACCGACGTTGTGGCCGGAGCCCAGTTCCCTGCAGTGCTGGGATGCTCTGTGCAGGGCAGGTGGCAGCAGGAACAGCAGTTCCCCAGCTGGATGAGCAGCAGGGATGGCAGAGTCCACGCCCAGGCTGGGACCGGGTCCTGCTGGGTCCTGGGCAGGGCTCCAGCCAGGGGCTCCTGCGGACACAGCCCGGACAAGCTGCTGTGATGGCCGAGTGGTGAAGGCGTTGGACTTGAAATCCAATGGGGTTTCCCTACGCAGGTTCAAGTCCTGCTCACAGCGGGAGTTTTACTGTCAGTCCCTGTCCCCATGGCCCCAGGAGGGACAGGCGGATACAGGGCGGTCACACCCCCTGGAGGGACCCTGTGTTCCCATCCTGGCCCTGGTCTCCAGGGACTCTTTACCTTTAGGAGATGGTCAATAGGGTGTTCAGGGGAGCAGCCCTGCTCCTCTTCTTATCACAGGAAGAAATCCTGCAATAGCATGTCCCCTCCCCATACAGCCATGTGACCTTGTTCCCTACAGCTGTGTCACCCTGTTCCCTATAGATGTGTGACACTGTTCCCTGTGTCACCCTGTTCCCTATAGATGTCACCCAGTTCCCTACAGCTGTGTGACACTGTTCCCTACAGCTGTGTGACACTGTTCCCTATAGATGTGTGACACTGTTCCCTACAGCTGTGTGACACTGTTCCCTGTGTCACCCTGTTCCCTATAGATGTCACCCAGTTCCCTACAGCTGTGTGACACTGTTCCCTATAGATGTGTCGCCCAGTTCCCTACAGCTGTGTCACACTGTTCTCTGTAGATGTCACCCTGCTTTCTACCTCCTGTCACCCAGCTCCCTTACAGAGGTGTCACACTGCTCCCTAGAACTGTGTCACCCTGCTTTCTATAAATGTGTCACCCTGCTCCCAAAAGCCCATCACCCTGCTCCTACAGCCGTGTCACCCCACTCCTACAGCCGTGTCACCCAGCTCCCTACACCTGTGTCACCCAGCTCCCTGCAGCTGTCACCTTGCTCCCTACAGCTGTGTCACCCTGCTCCCAAAAGCCCATCACCCCGCTCTCTACAGCCGTGTCACCCCTCTTCCCACAGCCCATACCCAGCTCCCTACAGCTGTCACCCAGCTCCCTACAGCCGTGTCACCCCTGTTCCCACAGCCCATACCCTGCTCCCCGCAGCCGTGTCACCCTGCAGTGATAGACTGAGCTTTGTTTAAACTGGTTGAGCCCTGTGATTTATTGTGTCCCTGATAGTCAGAGACTAATGTCTCGAATGTATTAAAGAGATAAGGGCGCAGGCTGATAAAAGCAGATCCTGCGGAGGCGGGGTAATGGCTTTTATCATGCCAATTCCCTCCCTTCCAACGACTCCCGACTGGCACAACAAAGCATTTGGGAGAAAAGGGGCCTAACCGTGCTCATGGCATTAGAGGGGAAATAAACCATCACGGCCCCCAGTGCTGCACCAGACAGTGTAAAACCCCTCCCGGGGAGGTATCGGGGCATTGCCACTGAGCTCCCTACATCCCTGCCACGCCCTGCTCCTACACCCCTCCACAGGGGCATCACCCCACTGGCAGGTGCAGCCTGATGGCAGCGGGAGGACAGGAGGCTGCTGCCACCCCCAAAATTCAGCCCACCCTGACCCAGCCCCACACACTGGGAGCTTCTGAACCCCAGGAGCTGCTCCAGGACAGCACAGGCACCCAGGAAAAGAACGGGACCTGTGGTGGCTGCAGGAGCCCCTTCCCTGGCTGGGAATCGAACCCAGGCCGCAGCAGTGAGAGTGCCGAATCCTGACCACTAGACCACCAGGGAGGAGTAGTGACCACCAGGGAGGAGTGGTGACCACCAGGGAGGAGTGGTGACCGCCAGGGAGGAGTGGTGACCGCCAGGGAAGAGTGGTGACCGCCAGGGAGGAGTAGTGACCACCAGGGAGGAGTGGTGACTGCCAGGGAGGAGTAGTGACCACCAGGGAGGAGTGGTGACCACCAGGGAGGAGTAGTGACCACCAGGGAGGAGTGGTGACTGCCAGGGAGGAGTAGTGACCACCCGGGAGGAGTGGTGACCACCAGGGAAGAGTGGTGACCTCCAGAGTAGAGTGGCCACCACCAGGATGACCTGCTGCTGGCATCAACCAAGCCCTGAAGGGACAGGGACACCTGCTCCCCACAGTTCAAGGAGAGGACCAGAGGGGATGGATGCCACAGCCATGCTGGGGGAATTGGCAGGGATGCCTGTGGCATTGGGAAGCCCCTCCATGCAAGGGGACCGACTCCACTTCTGTGGCTGGGGAAGCAGGACATGGTTATGCCGTGACTCTGACCATCCCTGAAGGCAGGTTTGGGGAAGGCAGTGACGGCAAATGGTCCAGGAAAAGGTGTAGCATCCTCTGGGGGTTCACCAGGGAGGTTTTCCTGCTGCTGCTGGATCATGGCCCCCTTGGGGCTGCTGGACATTGCCAGGCTCGTGTGACACACACCACACTGGGCACAATGTCATGGACACAACAATACTGACCCCCAGTGCCCAGTCAGAGCTTCCCCAGAGTCACCTGGTGAGAAGAGCAGGGGTGCAGGTACAGGCTGACTGTCAGCAGAGCCCTTCCTGGGCGAGGGAAATGAGTCTGAGCCCCGGTGCTGGGCAGGGAGTGTGTCTGGAGCCCCCATTCCTGCCAGTTCTACGGTAACCTTGTCACGTTGTTTTTCTATGAGGAAACAGCTGATTGGGGCCATCTTCTGGAATCTGATCTGGAGCTATGAAGAGCAGGTAACCAGCAGCCGATTCTCGTTTGCAGAGAGTTCTTAGGGGAGTAGAAACTTCTGTCTTCCTTTGCCCCACAGAAGGGGAACAAAAAGCGGCTTCCTGATGAGCAGGGAGATGGAGAGGGGCTGGAAATGCTCCCCCCACTCCCCAGGGATTTGCTACCAGCATGGGCAGCAAGACAGGGCACTGCAGAGCCCCGGACCCCTGCCCAGCACAAAAAGCACAAGGGGGAGCCCAGGGCTCAGGGGGACAGTACAAGTGTCACCTGTGCCTGCAGCTCCCAGCACGGCAGGGCTCAGATCCAAGGGAAGGAGCACTGACACAGAGGATGGAGCTCCTGGGCTGTGTGCAGGGAGGAGACCCCAAGAGGGGAGCACGGGGGTGTCTCCAGGGCCCCTCAGGAGTCGGATGAGCCTGAGTCGGTGGCTGAGGTGGAGGTGAGTGGAAGGGCTCCAGGAACGCTTCCCGTGGAGGACAGCAGAGGGCCTGGTGCTCCTTGGATGCTCGCGTGTGGTTGGGAGGGGAAGCAAATGGGCAGAGAGAAAACCTCTCCGGTTTTCAGGGATCGATGCACACAGACTGAGGAAACCTCCCTGTGCCTTGCCTTGTCCGATGCAGCTCCTAAAAAATGGTCAGTGCAGCTCCTGTCTCCGTCTGAGGCCAAACCCCACCACAGTCCCCCCCACAGCCATTCCATGACCTGGTCTGGGGTCCCAGTGGGACTTTGGGCATCCTGCCCCCCCATCCCTGTGGTGCCACGATCTCTTCCCAGGTTTCTCTGCAGTGCCTGGTGGATCCCAGCCCTTGCCAACACCTTTCCTTGGGGAGCTGCTCTGCAAGGAGAAGGAGAAGGCAAAGGGAGGCAGCTTTGAGGAATGTGGAGAAAGGATGGAGCCACGATGAATGACCTGACATCTTTCCAACCCTCTGGCACCTCTGCTGTGAGGGCCGGGGCTGCAGAATGCACCTTCAAAAAGCCCTGCACAGGGCAAAGCCCCCCAGTGAGGGGCAAGGCTGGGCTGCGTGATGATGCTACAGGGTTGTGCCAGCCCTTGGGCATGTCTGGAGCAGGGAGGGGGAGGCTGTGCAGGGCTGAGGCAGAGGCAGCCTGCGCTGTCAGAGCAAGAATCAGATGTCATGGTTTCGGTTGCCTTTGCCAGGCGTGAGCTCCGGCTGCCTTGCGGTCGGGGGAGCATCGGTACCTTTCTGTGGTTTCTTAGATCTCGATCTGGCCCTGTCACCTATTCTGTCACAGGCAGGGACAGCTCCTTTGCCTGCCAGCAGCTCTGGGAACACCAAACAGGTTCATTCGCATGTCCCAAGGCTCTGTCTCTGGGGGAGGGTGAGTGGCTGCCACCCACCACGTGCAACCGGGAGGTGCCACGGCACAGGAGCTGCTTTTTGGAGCCCTTTGTGGGGCCAAGTGGCAAGGCAGGGGGGGGCATAAAAACCAAACTTTTTCTACAGGCACTGCTCCTTGGAAAGAGAAATCCCAGCCCTGGGATCAGCCTTGGGGCAGTGGGGATGAGGCTCAGCACAAAATGCAATAATTGTTGTTGTGCTGAGGAGATGAGGGTGAGACCCACTGCCTTGCTTTGCACCCTGCGTGTGTCTGGGGCATCAGCAATGCACACATCAATTAGCCAGACCAGCAGTCTAATTGTAATTCTGAAATGCAATATAGCAGTGGCAATAAACAAATAATCCATCTCCCCACCTCTGACAGGGGGATGTCCCTTGGTGAATTCCAGCTGAGGTTTTGTCCCTTGAAAAGCCTGAGTACCAGCACCACACTGCTGTGCTGCCCCAAAATGCCACCACCGTGTGTCTGTGACAACCCCATGATGTCAGGCACTTGGTTCAGCTCCAGCTCCTGCTCATGAAGAGTCCTCAGGGTCTTCAGGACACCACCTGGATGGCTCCTGGGAGGATGAGTTGGAAAAGCCATGGGCTCCTGCCCACCCCAGCAGGGTCCCCGGCACAGCCCTGGAGACCCTCCTGCAGCCCTGGTCCCCACCCATGGGGACATCGTGGTGAAGGGGACACTGGGGAGGCTCTGAGTGCTCCCACAGACCCACGAGGTCAGTGGGGGAGAAGGAGAAGCAGCCCGTCTCTGCAGTCCTGCCGCAGCACTGGGGCCGAGGGCAGTGAGGAAATCCCAGGAACACGAGCTCGTGGTGCCTCGTGAGCAGCAGCTGGGCTGGGAAACACCCAGAGGAACCACGGGCTGTCACAAAGGAGAGAGAGGTGGAAAAAGGGGAAATGCTCCCCGGGACATCCTGGGGAGCCCATCATGCCATGGCAAGGGCAGTGCCAGGGCCCCTGGGCAGAGCAGACCATGGCCCCTGTGACCGTGGGCAGGCACCAGGGGCTGAGGTCTCCTGGTCCCTCTCCACTCCCTGGGCTGGGGAAGCTCCTGCTCTGCCCTCTGCATCCCACTTTGTACCCAACCCACTGGCACTTGGAGAAGATGCTCCTTGTAGAGTCAGCCCATCCAGGCAGGATTCCCAGTCAAGCCCTGCCCTCACTGGGGGGTGCTGGGAGGTGTTTGGAGGGCACAAGCCCCACACTGGAAGCACAGCACTGAGAATTTTGTGCTTGGTGGTGCCAAGGCGGCCAGCCTGGATCTACAGACAGTCTCCAGACTGAGTGTTCCTGCTGCCCATGCTGCCCTCACCAACCCCCTGTATCCACCCTGGACATCTCCCAGACCCACCACTGGAGAAGGGACCCCTGGCTGGACATGCACCTTCCATCTGCGGGTCTGAGCACCCTGACCCCCAAAGCAGGTTCCTTGAAGAGGAGACTGAGCTGGGTCCTCCTGGTGCTTTGGGGAGGATGCTGAGGTGAGTTTGATAAGCAGAGCTGTTTTGGATGATGCAAATGTGAACCTGCTGCTCAAGGGTGGTTTCGTATCCTGTCTGGGTCAGTGGGGGCTGATTTGCTCACCTCCCCTTCACACAAGGGCTATTCTGCTGCTTCCTCAACCAGCTGTTTCCTTTTTTTTTTTCAGTATTTCTGAGAAAAAGGTGCCATGACATCAGCTCTATTATGCTCTGGAAATTCCACGCTTGCCTTCAAATCTGACTGACTGGCCACCGTCCCTATAAAAAGCAAGGACTGAGCCAGCACCTCACAAAAGGCACAGAAGGAACCTGCTCTGGTCCTGCTTCTGCCCTTTTAGCTTATCCCTGTCCAGGATGAACACCTCCACACTCTGCCTCCCCATCGTCCTGGCTGCTGCCCTCTTTTCTCAGGCCTTTCCTGCTCCATGTGAGTACAGCATCCCTCTGCTCTCCTGGGGTGGACTTCTGTTCTGACTGCCTGTAACTTGGAGCAGAACTGGCAAAAGTCAGCTGCAAAGGTTGGAAACGTGTTTGAATAACTCCTCCTGATTTATTTGGACTGGTCTTTCTTTCCTTTTATCTTAGGGATGAATTTTACTGGTATCAAAGTTTTCAGGTTTCCTCTCCCCTGATTTTGTTGCTGGCCTTTAGGAGTGGATCCAGGGTAACCAAAGGGATTTTTACCCTGGGATGTGAGTGTAAAACATTTAACAAGCAGTCCTAGCAATGTTGTTTATCAAGCTTTAGTGTTCACAGCAATTTCTTGCTGATTTTCGGGGAAGACAGGAGAAGGGGCTGTCCAGCTGATTAAGGGGGTGGTTGCCTGTGCTCTCAGCTGGGAATGTGCAATTGATTGAGTGATGGTCTCAGGCTGGATTTCCTGATCTCTTCCAGTGGGGTCTGACACGACTTCGTGCTGCTTCAGCTACACCTCACGAAAGCTGCCCCAGAGTCATGTGCAGGAGTATTTCTACACCAGCAGCAAGTGCTCCCAGCCAGCAGTTGTGTAAGTACTGCCCTGGGGGGAGGCTTTGCCAGCCTTTGGGCTCCTGGCTTCACACCCAACAGGGCCAGGAGCAGGGTGCTGTGAGCTATCACCCCTGGGGAAGGGAGCAGCCACCCAGGTCCCACATGCAGCGTGTGAGCCCTCACCCTCCTCAGCTGAGAGATAAGTGGTCCTTGGTCTCCTTGGACTGGCCCAGTGCTGGGAATAAGGCCTGGGAAGGAGGTCAGGAGCCAGCAGGACTTTCCAGAGCTGATGAGCCCAATCCACACAATATTCCACGCTGCATCCAGGCACACCTCTGGACAAGGAGATGGATACCTGAGCATGGCAGGTTCTCCCAAGGGACCCTCATCTCCCCCTGGGTTTTAGCAGCCTCTGCAGCTCCCGGATGCTTGTGCGTTTGTGGGAGATGATCCAAGGACATGACCCGAGTCCCTCATGTCCCTTCTCCCCTCTGGGACTGTAACCCCTGACCCCCTGACTTGCCAGGTTTGTCACCAGGAAGAAGCGGGAGGTCTGTGCTAACCCTGATGCCAGGTGGGTGAAGGAATACGTGAACAGCCTGGAGCTGCAGTGAGCACTGGAAGCTGAGAAGTCCTGTCAGACCACCTGTCAGAGCTTGGCACAGACCTAGAAACGCTACTGCCGAGCACCAGGACCTGCTGAGCCACCTTGGGACCCCTGAAGTCCGTTTTGTCTTGCAAAGGTGTCATTTATCCACAGTAATTCAGCCACACTTAGGGCAGCCGTGATGCTGATGACCCCCTGGCCTTGCAGACCCATCTCGGGGTGCCCTGCTGTGTGATGTGGCTAAACTGAGCCCCACCTTGTGCCTCCACTGCTACAATGGGAGGGGGATTTCATCCCAGAGCTATTTGTGGGTTGGAATTAGGCCTGAGTGCTGTCCTGTAAGCCCAGGCTGAGTTTTGCCTGCTGAATTTTGTAGCGGTGCAGTAGATGCTGTGAGTAAGATCTGTCCCTAGGGAAGGAAGTGGTACCCTGGTTACTTGCAGGATGCTCGTTGTGGAACCGCAGTGTTCGGGCTTATTTTCAAACCGCTGTTTTGTCCTGGTGCCGAAGAATAAAGTTGTTTTCTCTCCGTGTTGTCTCTGGTTGTTCCCCTCCTGTTTGGAAAATGGGGACCCCACTACAACTGTTTTGGGAGATGTTGGGGAAAAACCCCAACTTCTCAGCTGGAAATGCCCCAGCCTCCTTAGCTCTAACAGCCTTCCCTTCTGCCTGGCCTCCCTGATCCCAGCACCTCCCAGCACCTCCCAGCACCTCCCAGCACCTCCCAGCCCCCACGCTGATGTGGAGCCAGAACTTCCTCCCAGCCCTTTCCCCCCATCATAGCCAAGGCTGGGAGCTGGTGGGGCTTTGCCACTGCAGATTTGGCAAAGGAATGCCTGGACATCTCAGGGTTGGAGTCAGGGGTGTCCCTATGGTGAGATGGGAGGGGGGTGGCCGGGACCACATTCCTGGGATGGGCTCCTCTGGGAATGCAGCCCGAGCCAGGCTTAGCCCTTGGGATGCTCAGTTAGTGTTCACTGCAAGACAGGCACCAATTCACTGCTGTTCTGAAGCTTCCTGGGGAAGGAAACAAGAATTTTGTTTAAAAAAGCACAAAGTAAAACCAACAAAAGCACTTTATCAGCCTGCGGTTGACATTTAGAACTGGCTGATTACTTTGTGGGTAGAAAACAAAACCTCCCTGAGCTGAAGCTCTACAGGGGACGGGAACAATTCGGGCTGTGTCCATCAGAGCCGGCTAAAGCAGAAGTTCAGAAGCTTTTGTATCACACCTTGGACAAGAGTATCCCCATCTGGCAGCTTGGCAGGTCAAGTCTTCTGCTCCAAGGACATTTTCCAGCATTTTCCACTCCATCACCCCTGGGAGCACTTTCTTCAGCCCCTCCTTGTGTCCAGCAACAAATGACCTCCAATAACCAGGGCCAAGAAAACCAGTGTGAGATAAAATCCTGTACAACCCCCCCCCCCCCAGCCCCGTTGGTGCCACAGTGGTCTGCAGATGTTCAGGGTGTCTCCTGACCTCCCCTTGCTCATCATCACCTCTGCCCAGGGCAGGGGTGGAGTCCCCATCCCCGGAGGTGTTTAACAGATGTGTGGATGTGGCACTTGGGGATGTGGGTCAGTGGTGGCCTTGGCAGTGCTGGGGGAATGGCTGGAGTGACCACCCTAGAGCTCTTTTCCAACCTTAGTGATTCTGTGGTTCTGGGTGGGTGGACTCACCTGGAGCAGAGCAGGACTGGGAAAGAAGAGCAGCAAAAAGGAGAGAAACAAGGCTCAAGCAGAGAGACCTTCAAGTTGCCATCACACAGACCATGTCTGTGCTTAGCACTGATCATCCAGCCCCCACTTTCCACAGGGTAGTACCAGTGATGGGATGTGTAAATGGGTGGGTTTAGGAGAAAGGATTCTTGGATGAAGTGGCCAGGTTGAAACGGCAGGAATTGAAGGGGGTGAGGTGTGAGGCCAAGCTCAAACCATCAGTTCTCCAGGAGTGGATGTGAGAGGCCATGCCAGGATGTTCATGGTGGGATTGGCAGCAGGGACCAGCAGGGAGACAATGTGGACATTGGGACTGAGGGTCTCCATGGCTCCTCTCTCTTCCCAGGGCTTCTTCAAGTGAAGCTGGGACGGAGGGAACAGCCACAGGTTCGTGCTCTCAAAAAGGCCAGAGAAAACCAGGCTATCCAGTGTTTTGCCCATGGAACCATGAAGGTCTTCTGATCTCCAGATGCCTTCTGCCACTGCAGGCAGGGAAGGAAACGTTCCCCAAGTCCAGCAACTGGAAACCGAAACCAGAAAGGCTTGAGAGGGAAATTCCCACAAGTGCCTGGGCACACAGCCAGGGACTATTTGGAGGGGACGCAGCTGCAGCACTGGATGATCCAGCCTCTCCAGCCTGTCCCTGCATCCTGGGCATGGGATAAACCCCAGAACTCCCCTCAACTTCCCTTTCTCCAAAACATCCCTCCTCCATCCCCTCTCAGCACTCAGGGTCCCAATTTGGGGCTCCTGCAGTTCCTCTGCAGCACAAAACTTGGGGCTGGGATGTCCTCGGGGGTGGAGGAGACACCCAGCACCCCATTCCTGGGGTCTTCACCTGCTCCTGTCCCTCCACCGACCACTCTGCTCCGGGGTTTCACAGCGCAGTGAGGTGGCCCCACTCAGGACACACCCCTGCAGATTTCCATCTCTCCACGTATTCCCGCAGCACCAGCACCATCTCCTGGGACACAGAATGGTGCTGGGCTGGGCTGCCCTTTTCTGGGATGCTGCTCCTCAGGTGTCCATGACCCTCTTGCCTGCAGCCAGCTTTCCTGCCCGGAAAACACAAGACTGGAGAGAAATCACAAGACAGCACAGAGGGGCTTTCCCAGCCTCAGAGTTGCCAAATCTGGCCTATAGCTGCAGAGGGAAAAAATAAACACTAAGAGAAAGCTTTTTTTTGCTTTAGGAAGAAGAATGGGGTGTGGGCAAGGCCAGGCCAGCTCTGGATTACGCTGTGGGGGCACTTGAAGGGGGTCTGCAAGAAAGATGGGGACAAAACTTTTAGCAGGGCCTGTTGCTGTAGGACAAAGGGGAATGGTATTCCACTGAAGGAGGTCAGTTTAGAATGGACATTGGGAAGGAATTGTTCCCTGTGAGGGTGGGGAGGCCCTGGTACAGGGTGCCCAGAGCAGCTGTGGCTGCCCCAGCCCTGGAAGTGTTCCAGGCCAGGTTGGATTCGGCTTAGAACACGGTGGTCCAGTGGAAGGTGTCCCTGCCCATGGCAGGGGTGGAATGAGATGAGCTTTAAGTCCTTTATAACCCAAATCCTGCTGGGATTCCTTCCCAGCATGCAGATGTCAAGGAGCCCTGGGCATGGTCTCCATGGACAAGCTGTGCCCAGCCCTGTGCTTTTACCCTTGGGACCTGCTCCTTCCCATTCATGTTCCCATGGAAAGCTGCATCCTGAGAACAGCTGCAGCAGGTTTTCTGCTGCTTGCTTTACCACTGCAGCAAGAGCTGGACCTTTCTCTTTGTTTTACAGGTGAGAAAGTGAGGAACAGCCCTCACTGGGGTGGTCAGAATGAAAGATGGGGTCCCTGTCCCTCTCCAGGCAGCACTGCTGGTCTCAGCATGACTTCCTGCACACCCAGGGACCAGTCTGAGGTGGGGTGTGTGGGGCTGGGAGCAGCAAGTGTGTGGGATGTGCCTGGGGAGTGTGGAGAGCAGATTCACGTGTGTAAAAGTCCCACATGTGGGTACAAACACGTCTGATTCTGCAGAGGATGTGGGGACTGGGGCTGTGTGCAGGGGGGCAATGAGGTTTTGGAGGATGTTCCTGAGTCTGCAGTATGGAAACTTTATGGGTTTGCCTCAAACCATTTTCCATCTTCACGTGTCCTGTAGAAGCTCAGATGGCTCAGAGGGACGTTCTGTGTGTGCTGGTGAACACCACACAGAGGCACATAAAAGGGAAAAAGCAAAGGTTTTCTCCAAATTCTTTATTCTCCAGAATCACGAGTTCACATATATCAGCCAGGGTCCCTGTCATCCAGCACTGGGTCACCCTCCTATAAATACCCTCCCTGTCACCCCCCTATAAATAATATCATTATCCACCGGAAAAAAAGGACTGACTGCCCCATATGATAATTTCTTAAATAACTTCAAATAATACAGCAGCCGAGGTGCAGTCCCATGGGCCTGGGGTCAGGGCAGAGGGATGAGGCTGCAGCCTGCTCCCTGCAAGCCAAGGATGAGCAGCAGACCTGAATACAAGGTGTCCTTCCAGCAGTCCCCTGGGGACACCTGCAGATGCTCCTGCAGCTCCTGTTGTCCCAGGGTCCTGCTCCATGGCTGGAGCTCAGGATAACGTGACTTGTCCATGACAGCAGCTACACTTGCCACCCTGCTTGGCTCAGTTCTGCTCCAAGATTTGCAGGTATCTTTGGACCCAGGTGGTTTTGGGATTGGCACAGACCTGGCGGCCTTCCTTTGTGACAAACCTGTGGAACAGGGATGGGACATGTTAGATCTCTGCTCACACCTGCTTCCCAGGAGAGTCTGGATCCCAGCTTCAAGCATTGCAACAGGTTTTCCCCTGTGCTGTGCTGCTCCCCACTTCCATCCCTTTTCCCACGCTGCCTCCTCCACCCCAGCAGGAGAATCCCCACACGAGCATCCCCAGCAATCCCTGTTGGAGCCCTTTCTCCTCGGTATTCCCCTCTCCCTGCTCTGTTCCCACAGCCCCCGTGCAGAGCTGGTCACCCCCCACCCCCCCAGTGGCTGTCCCCGCGCTGCCCCAGGCGCTGGCACTCACACGACGGCCGGCTGGGGACAGCTGCTGCTGGCTCTGTAGTGGTGCTGGATGAGCTTCCTCGGGAGCCTGTGCTGGGTATACGTGAAACAGCAGATTGGGAGGTCGAGTCCAGCTGCAAGAGGCAAAGGAAGACAATGTGAGCACTGGGAGCAGTGCTGGCAGGGAAGGTAGAGAGGAATTAGAGAATAATTAAGGTTGAAATGGACATTGGGGATCCTCTGGTCCAATGCCACGAGCAGCATCGAGGCACTGTGGGGGATTCTCACCCTGCCATTGCTCAGAGCTTCACTCCCCCAACTCCTCCAGCCCAGGGCAGAGGCTGAAATCCCTCAACTCTAACCAGGAATAAGTACTCTGAGCCCAGGGTGGGTGGGTGGATGGATGGACGGATGGACGGATGGACGGATGGACGGATGGACGGATGGACGGACAGATGGATGATTTTCTGATTCCAGGGTTCCTACATGCAGCTGATCTCTGGGCAGAGTGGAGAGCGGCACAAATGCTGATAAATTCCCAGTTATCTGCCATGGGAGCTCAATGGAGAAATAACACTGAAGGCTCAGATCTGTTCTCCCTTCACAAATGAAAAAGCAGGACTCACCTGGGACAGAGAAAGTTTGGGAGAAGGAGGCTGAAATGAGGAGAAGAGCAAATCCAGCTGCAGAGACCTTCATCTTTCTGTTGGGTGAGGGCTGTCGGAGCAGGAGCAGAAGCTCTGGAAGATGCAGCTCAGTGTGCAGCAGCTGGATTCAGCCCCCTTTTAAAAGGGAGTCGGGAAGCAGCTGGGAGAAGCCAAAATGGAAATAATGGAAATTCCAAGATGATGATAAAGGATGACACGAAAGTGAAATAGCTGAAGGGAATTAGAGGGAACAGAAAAAAGTTAGGCAGAATGGAATACGGTTCACAATGCCAAGTGACTCAGCATTCATTTTTGCTTCATTCAAATCAAAAGGAAATTAAATGTGCCAAGTGGCCCAGCCACAAAGAGGAGAACGGTCCCTCTGGACTCCAGGGGGGGTTTCCCTGTGAGGCTGTGTAGGGAAGGACAATGTTTGTGTAAGATTATGCAGCTCTGGAAAAACCCCAACAGGCAGCACAGAAGTGCTCTCGTGCCGCGTGTGCCGGGTGTTTGCCAGAGACTGCTGAGCTGCTGCCCCGGAGCCCAGGGGTGGCTGCACTGAGGGCTCTGTGCCACCCAAACCACTCTGCCTGCCCTGCCACACCCGCAGGGCTGGCGAGGAGCTGAGGCTGGAACTCATCCAGCCCAGTCCGTGGGGAGGCTGCCCAGGACCATGTCCAGGTGGGCTGTGAGATTCCACAGCCTCTCTGGACAGCCTGTTTCAGAGTGCAACAAGGTTTTATCTGGTGATTAAATAGAATTTCTCATTGCCTCTCGTCCTGTCAGTGGCCACCACTGACGAGAGCTGGGCTGCATCTACTTTGCTCCCCACACGTTGGTAAGAATCCCCTGAGCCTTCTCCAGCCTGAACTGTACCAGCACCTCCTCCCTGGAGAGAAGCTCCTGTCTCTTCATCATCTCTGTGGCCCTTTGCCGGACTCTCTCCAGTAGGTCCCCGTGTCTCTAGTCCTGGGGAGCCTGGAACTTGAGGAACAGCCTCACCAGTGCTGAGCAGAGGGGAAGGGTCCCTCCTTTGACCTGCTGTCAATGCTCTTCCTCATGCAGCCCATGAGCCTGTTGGAATTTTGGTGGCAAGGGCACATTGCTGCTCATGTCCAGCCTGGTGTCCACCAGGAGCCCCAGGTCCTTTTGTGGCAAACTGCTTTCCAGCTGGTCAGCGCTGCCATGCACTGGTGCCTGGGGATGTTCCTTCCCAGGGTCAGCACTTTGCACTTCTTGTTGAACTTCACGAGGATTTTGTCCTCCCACTTCTCCAGCCTGACGAGGTCTCCATGGATTTCACACAGGCCAATGGTGACAGGACAAGAGGGAACAGCTTTAAACTAAAAAAAAGGGAGATTAAGATTAAATATTAGCGGGAAATTGTTCCCTGTGAGGGTGGGGAGGCCCTGGCACAGGGTGCCCAGAGAAGCTGTGGCTGCCCCTGCACCTCTGGCAGTGCCCAAGGCCAGGCTGGACAGGGCTTGGAGCAACCTGGGACAGTGGAAGGTGTCCCTGCCCATGGCAGGGGGGTGGACCTGGGTGGGTTTTAAGGTCTCTTTGACCCCAAACCATTCCATGATTCTGTGATGGCAGCATGTCCCTCCAGTGTGACAACCCCTCCTCCCAGCTTTGTGTCACCTGCCAGCTCACTGAGGGTGCCCTTTGTCCCATCAGCCAGGACATAAAGATATTAACCCAGTATCGATCCCTGGGTTTCCCCGCTGCTGCCTGGCCTCCAGCTGGACTTTGTGCCGTAGATCACAGCCCTCCAAGCACAGTGTCCAGCCCACTCTGGCCTCTCTCACTGCTGTTTAACTAATTAACTTCATCAGTTTGCCCTCAGCAGTCACAGGCATCACAAAGGGCAGGATCCCACCTGGGAGCAGGGAGTTCATTGGCAGAAGGGGTTTGCCACACCTGAGACATTTTGCCAGCCTCAGCCACTCCCTCCAAAAGATGCTTTGGGTGGAAGATGGATTTTCTGGCTAAAGAGGTGAGAAGGAAGTGGGGGACAACCTGCCTGACATGGGAGAGACTTTCAAGTCTCAGCAGGCCAACAACTCGGGGCAGCTCCTTGGGCAGCAGGGAGAGGGATGACCTAGGCTTCCTGATGTCCTGTCACATTTTGGGCACACAGTCAAAGACCCCTCCACTGCAGAGAGGATGCTCAGGCGTCTGGCTGTGTTCCTGAGCCCAGATTTTCTCTCCCAGGAGTCTGAACCCCCTGCTTGGCTACCCTGGAGCTGCACATGAGAGCAATGGAGGCACTGTCCTTCACCAGCTGGCTTGTCCCCAGCAGGGGCTGGAAGAAGAAGGTTGGAGGCTCCTGAGACTGGTGATGGTCTGCTCCTTCCCACGCTTGTCCCATGGGGAGGATTTGTTTTGCATTCCTCCTTTCCCTCATGGTCTTGTCCTGCATTACATCCCTGGTGCTGCCAGCTGTGGCTCATCCTCACCTGGGCAGAGACCTCACCAGAGTGGCCAAGGGTGTGCTTTTAGAGGGGAAAAAGGCTCTGTAAGTCCTGACATGGATATCAGGGCAGATTTTGCCAGAAGCAGGCTCTGGCAGGATCAGCTCTTTGTTCCCTTGGTAAGTCTGATCAGCTCAGCACAGAACAAGAAGTGGCTCCAGCTTTCAGCTGAATTGCTGCTGAAAAAAAACAAGTTGTGGCTTTTTGCCGCGGAAATAATTCATTCAGAAACCAACAATGGGAGTCTTATGTTCCTCTCTTCTTGCAACTCACATGTGAGCGTGTGCTCGGGGAAGTGACAAACGCAGCGCTGCGCGGAGGCTTTGGCTGCAGAAAGGCACCCTGCGGTGGCGCCAGCCCGTGACAGCTTTGCTCATGGGAACTTCGCACCTTCTGCTCACCAGCTGCTGCCTGCGAGGCACAAAGCAGGAGGCTGATTGTGTGCACGGGGCACAGGGGCATGTGGGGAGGCGTGGTGGCTCTGATGGGACCTGCAGCTCTGTCTTTCACCTGGAAGCTCTGAGATGGTCAGTGTGAGGAAAGAAAGCATAACTAAATGTGAGGAGGAGGAGGAGGTGCTGCAAAGAGCTGCTGCAGCTGCAGCCCCTTGGCTGTGTCACCCGTGGATGCCCACAGAGCTGCTTTGTCAGCAGGGTTGTTGTTTCCCCCAGAATGCCGGGAAGCCTCCTGGAAAGGGGGGGCTCCTCCTCCCCATGACAGACACCCCCCGCCCGCAGGGCTCCAGCTTTGAGTCACCGGCTGCCACCGCTGGAGCTCCTGCCGGGATCATCCCGAGCGGGTCGCCCTTGCCGACCTCCGGGGCCACTTTCTGGTTTCGGTTTTCTGCTTCTGTCCCCTGGTTTTCGCTTGTCTGGCAAATCCCAGAGCCCTCTGCTGTTGCGGTTCCTGCAGTTTCAGTGTTTATGAGCTGACATCTCTCAAGCTTCCCTTGTTATTCCTGGAAACAAGCCATTCTTTACCACTTTAGCCTCACCCGACTGGGGTATGAGGTTTGTTTTGGTGCAGGCAGGGTAGAAATAGAAAGCTAAAATTGTTCAAAGGAGAAGAGAGTAGGGAAGGACGTTTTGGGGGTGCTGAGTCTTCACCCCGTGGAATATAAGCAGTGACAAGGATTAGCCCAGAAGCTTCAAACTCCTTCGGGCTCCCCTGAAATCCTGCCCTCGCCTGGAGCCCCAGGTCACAAAGCCAAGAACCCAGGGCAGGGGCATGGGGGTGCTTTGCCCACGGGTGATGGTGAGGGCTGTCCCCAGGCTGGTGGGGGGCTTTGTCAGCCTCCCTCTGGGGCACAGCTCACCCGTGGGGGCTGCACTATCCCAGCCCTGGCACTGAAGGACCTTGGAGCACAGAAAGGAGTGTTATTCCATCCCTGTTACTTCCTGGAGCCTTTTCTCCTCTTTCCATAAGTCCACAAGTGGATGCAAGCTCTGGAGAGTGGGATGATCCATTTAGGAGATGCTGGTGCCTTCCCCTGGGGCAGAGGTGAGGTGCTCTGGGCGTCACAGCACTGTCCCTCAGGTGATCCCTGATCGAGCCCAGGTCCCTCTACTCCCACTCACAAACTGAGCCCAGCAAGTCCCAGCGTGAGGCTGCACATCCCTGCATGGTCCCCAAGGGATGCATCCCCATGGGGATGGGGAGGGAGGGGGGTGCTGTGGCTGTGGAGGCTGTGGGGGGATGCAGGAGAGGCTGTGGGGCTGCGGAAGGATGCAGGAGCCCACAGGGGGAGGCTGCAGGGCCATGAAGCGGTGCAGGAGAGGCCGTGGAGCTGTGGCACATCAGTGAGCAGTGCCAAAGCTCCCCGAGCCCTCCCCTCTCTCCCAGGGGATGCGGGTGCCAGGCACAGCCCGTGCTAGCTGGGGCAGCCAGACAATATCCCCTTTGAAGGGCACAAACCCAGCTGGGGTGGCAAAAGCCTCCACATCACGGGGGACAGGACCTGCGCTTCAGAGAAAGGCTGCCGAGAATTTCCCCAGCCTCCACACAGCCCCACACGCGGGAAGTGGTTTTGCAGCTTTGAATAATCGTGAGGCCAGTAAACACCAGTGCGTGACCACGGCTGCTCACCGGCAGCTGCAGAGCCCGCACCTCCCGTGGGGCTGGGACCCGCACCTCCCGTGGGGCCGGGGCTCACACCTCCCGTGGGGCCGGGACCCACATCTCCCGTGGGGCTGGGACCCACACCTCCCGTGGGGCTGGGCCCCCCACCTCCCGTGGGGCCGGGGCTCACCCCTCCCGTG
>VWZW01006493.1:166083-195454 GCA_013397115.1 Edolisoma coerulescens
CTCCCGTGGGGCTGGGACCCACACCTCCCGTGGGGCTGGGACCCCGATCTCCCGTGGGGCTCCCATCTCCCGTGGGGCTCACACCTCCGTGGGGCTCACACCTCCGTGGGGCTCCGGCCCCCCCGCAGTGGCACAGCCCTGCCCGGACCCTGTGCAGGAGTGCGGGGCCAGCAGTGCCCATCCCTGGAGGGCTTTAACAGATGTGTGGATGCGGCTCTCGGGGACCTGGGTGAGTGTTGGCCCTGGTAACGCCTGGAGGGTGGTTGGACTCGATGATCTCAGACGGCTTTTCCAGCCTAAATCGTTCCATGATTCCAT
Source organism: Edolisoma coerulescens (assembly GCA_013397115.1). Classification (NCBI taxonomy): domain Eukaryota; kingdom Metazoa; phylum Chordata; class Aves; order Passeriformes; family Campephagidae; genus Edolisoma; species Edolisoma coerulescens. The sequence continues at coordinate 166,402 of VWZW01006493.1, forward strand.
GAATAGGAATCCAGCTGTGGCAGTGGCCCGACACAAGTTTGAAGGTTATCCCTGCTCTCAGGGGAGGCTGTGGTTCTAACCGGTGCGGATCAGCCAGACATCCGGTGCTCCCTGGGGCCACCTCCACCCATCCCACCCAAAAAAGGCTAGAAATCTGCATACCAGGAGCACCAATGAAAAGGAAAACTATTTGTGTCTTGTTTATTTTTATTTTTCCTCTATTATAATGAGCAGAAAAGGCCCACTGGGTTCATTAAAAATGAGTTTGGTTTTCATAGAATCATAGAATCAAAGACTTGGAAGGGACCATAAAGACCACCTTGTTCCACCCTCTCCACGGGCAGGGACACCTCCCACTGTCCCAGGCTGCTCCAAGCCCCGTTCAGCCTGGCCTGGGACACTGCCAGGGATCCAGGGGCAGCCACAGCTGCTCTGGGTACCCTGTGCCAGGGCCTCCCACCCTCACAAGGAAGAATTTCTCCCTCATATCTATTCTAACTCTACCTTCTTTTAGTTTCCATCCCAGCAGAGCTCTGAATTTTCAGCCTCCTCCTGGGGCACTCACCAATGATCTGAGCGAGGTGGGCAGAGGATGCAGCCCCAGCAGAGACACTTTGTCTGGTCCTCCCAGACATTTGGGGTTTGAGGGGTGCTGAAGGGGGTGGTTTGGGTATGTCCCAGCCCCGGGAGCCAGCAGTCAGGATGAACCAGGGGCACAGCCCCACAGTCACCTCCCTAAAGCTCAAAAATCGCAAAAACACAGGTTTTCCCCATTTCTTTTTTTTCTTTTCGTGCCAAGAATGCAGAGGAGTGTGGAGCAAAGAGGCTTTTTTTATTTCACTTTAATTTGCTTTGAAATACTGTACACTCCATCCTCTTTAGTTTCCTCTGCTTCAAAAGAAAGGCCAGGAAAAATCTGAGGCATCAGCCATCAGAAAGAAGAGCATTCCCTGGAATATTTTATTTTGTAAATTCCTTTGCTGGAGAAGGATGGGACCTTTATCAAGATACACATTTCATATCAGCTGTGACCAGCTTCCTGTCCTGACATGACTTTGGGGAAACACAAAGTGTTTTCTGTGGAACCAGCCCGAGGTGACCCTGGACCCACCACTCTGGAGACAGATGGTCCTCAATCACTCCCACAGGCACAGGTTCTCACTGGAGTCCATTCCAGGATGTGATATCATCTAAAAAATTCCAACATTTTTCCAGAAATGTCAAGAATGGTGGGAGTGAAATTTCTGGACACAGATGTAATGTCACCGGTGCTGGAGCAGGGCAGGATGGAGCTGCAGGGGTTGGTGGATCTTGGCTTAGGGGCAGTTTCTGACCTCAGGACATCTTTAATTGCTTCCTTTTCTGAGTGAATCCCAATTCCTCAGCATTAAACCCTGCTGTAAATAGCAACTTACATCAGCCAGTCTCACCAGTTTTTTCCAGGTTCCCCTTTCATTCAAGACAGAGAATTTCCCTATTTCGGCTGTCATGAAATTTATTTTGGGCATTTGCTTCACTTACCACTTTCTCCTGGGATTTTTTGGGGGACTTGTAGAAAACCTCAATCATATCCCTCTATTACAAGAGGGCAACATCAGCCAGACTCCTTCAGATGGCAAATCCCACTGACTCCAAGCATGACCTGCTAGGCCAGGAATTCCGAAACCACCTGATGGGAAAAATTCCTTTTTACACCACCACTTTGCTGTGTAATTAAATTAATACACCCTGAGATGCTCCAGCCCACTTTTCCCACTCTTCCATGGCCATGCTCATGTCTCAAGGCACCTCCCAGGGAAGATGGTTCTTCATCTGAGACACACTCAACCTCCCTTCCCAAGAGGGGGAAGAGCTGGAAGAGATGACTTTCTCTTTTCATCATCACTGGAATGTGGGAAGTGGGTAAGGAATCATTTTTTTAGGAGCATGTTGCAACATCCCAGGGCATCACTGGCATGACTGTAGCCTCCCACCTCCATCCAGCTGGCCACGAGCTGGCAGAGCAGGAGCCTTTGATGGATTTCTAAGGAAGAATTAGATTCCTAGAAACCAAGCAACTTGGCTTTGGGGTTATTTTTGGCTCTCAGCAGTAGAAAAGTTTCAGCCCTTACAAGTCCCCTGTAACACACAATTTCTAAACTAAACTGATCTTAAACTGACTCGGCTAAACTAAGGAAAGTTTTGCTTTTATTAATTTCAAAATAGTCCCTGAGAGTCCAAAATAATTTGGCCTGTGCTTGCTGACAAAGGGATTAAGGCACAGAGGTGTCCAGCTGCCTGAAAGGGAAAATCCCTCATTGAAAACATTTGAATAATCAAAGCAGATCCCAACCTAATTCTTTTGTTTTCATTAAACTCGTCTTTTGGCAGAACACCTCTCCACACTTTGGCACCATGTGCCTCGGGAGCGCTTGGCTCTGGGTGCCGGATCTGCAGGCGTAACCCACGGATGCTCGAAGGCACAATCAGAGGGAGCAGCTCAGAGGCAAACCACGCTCCTACATCCATGCACAAGTTGTATTCCCGGAGCAACCAGGCAGATCCAAGGGAGCTGACGCTCGCTCCCTCCCGGCCCAGCTGGCGTCCATCGGAACGCCGGCTTCCCACCTCCTGCCTGGCTGGGTGCCCTGCATGTGGAGGCAGCTCTCTGCTCATCTTCCCAGGATATTTGGGGACAAGCAAGATGACAAACAGAGTGAGGGAATGGGATCTGGACTGATGAGTGAGCCTGCAAGGTGCCTCTCTGCAGAGGGAAAGACAGAAACGGGCCAGGTCAGCTGCGAAAGGGGATGCTCAGCTTGGCAAGAGCCGCTTCTGCTCCGTGGGGTCGATCTGCCCTCCCCAGCCTGGGTCAGAGACACCACCACAGCTCCCTGAGGGTGGGACAAGGCTGGGGCTTCTCCTGTCCCGTGTCCTCTGGACCCCTCGCTGCCCACCTGGAGCAGGGCAGTTCACCTGCACGGAGCTAACTCGGCACGGCTGCTGGAGGGCTGAAGGATACTGGGAAAACACCAGGTTATTTACAGAAGGTTCCTGGGGCAGTGGCTGGAAACCTTTAATAAGAACAGGATGAGTCAGTGGCAGCGCTGCTGGGGGGAGTGCAGAGGTGCCGGGGTGAGGTTGGGTTGCTCCGCTTCGCATTATAAACCTTCCACTGGCTTTCAGGAAGTGTCTGTCAAGACACCACCACTCCAGGATGTCTCGAAAATAACAGAATGGAGGCATTCCCCAGGAATGTGTGCTTTCCTGTAGAGAGCAGATATCCTTCTGGGAACATCTCACTCCAGCTGGACAGCCCTCAGCTCTTCCCAGAGCACTCATCACCTCCCTGCCTGGCCTTCCCTCTCCTCCTCAGGGAGTCTGTTAGACCTCCATGGCTCTGTGGAGGCTGGTGTCTTCTTCCCAGTGAGCCATCCCTGTCTCAGCCTCTGCCCAGCCTTCACAGAGCTCTTACTCTCTCCCATACATTGTACTGCTTCCCCAGACTGTGGTCATTTGCTCTTATCAGCTGAGACAGGGTTCTCTTTTCTTCCCAACATCCCGGTTTCTGCCCATGCTCTCACCCCACAGTTAATCTGCTCCTCATTTTCAGAAGCACTGTTTCCTTCCTCACCCTGCTCCTGGAACTCCTTCTGCCTCATCTTCAGGGTTACAAGTCTCTGCACTTCTTTCAGCTCTCTCCATCCCCATGCCCAGACTACCAGTAGCCATTGAATTTTAACTGTATAATCTAAATTTTAATTTAATGTCTCCTTATAGACCTGGAGTGCATCAGGCAGGTCCAGGAGATGACAAATAGCCCATATCAGCTCTCCTTTCCCTTAAATTGAGGAGGAAACTTGAGTGTTTCAGCTTCTGAGACTCCTCTTTCATGCCCACCACTCCCTGTGCCGGTGCCTGCAGGATGTGCCCTGAGCCACCTCCAGCCGTGGGGAACACATGCAGGACACTGGTGACAGCTCCCACCTCCTGCTCCTGGGGCAGCAAGGGCTTTGCAGATATGGGAGGGGAGAATTCCACGGTAGAGGAGACTTCAGGCTCTTTTTCCCCAACCAGCCTCATCCCATGGATGCTCCTGGGCCCTCCAGCACAGCTCTTGCACGGATACGCTCTCCCGTCTGAGCTGCCTGGGAAGGTTGGGTAACAGGGACTTAACAAATGCAGGAACCTCCACAGAGGAACTTCTTACTAAGGGACAGGCATGAGAGCAGCAGAAATAGCCACAGTGAGTGTTTCATATCCTGTGTCACTGGGGAGGCACTGAATTGAGCAGGGAGCTTCACTCTTCCGGGGCTGGGGCTGTTCTGTTCCATCACGAGACTGCACCACGAGTGGACTCTGGTGGAAATTCCACCATGCCTACGCAAGCCACTGCAGGGACCTCTCGCCCCATAAATTGAGGGGCTGCTGATGGTCTCAGCATCAGACAGCAAAGAGCCTTCCAAGCTTCTCTTGCCTGCTCCAGCTCCAGCCACCACTTCTCGGCCGATATGAAGGTGTCTGTGGTTGCCCTCGCCATCCTCATTGCTGCCTTCTGCTACCAGACCTCTGCTGCTCCGTGTAAGTCCGGGCTCTCCCCACCCTCCCTAAATGGGGACAGGAGAGATGTCACTGCTGGGACAGTCCCTTCTGCCAGCACTTCCACTCCAGGTCCCTCTGTCCCACCATCTTCTGGCAGGTGCTCCAGGGCTGTGGGGCAGGCACAGCTCAAAGACCATTAGCATAAAACCTAAAGGGTTTTTTACCCTTTTTAGGGTAAAATCACAATCATGCCCCCCACACCTGCTACAGAGGTCAAGTGTGGGCACTCTGAGGAGGGCTAGGGGCGGCCAGGTTTGGGCTGGGAGATGTTGCCTGGGCTGTGTCAATGCCAGCTCGGGGTGAACCCAACCGGGAAACAACTGAAGGAAGAAGAAAAAAGACCCCATCTTTTCTCTTCCTCCTCCATATCATCCCTGCTCCCTAGACCCAGGGGTGGGTGATCCCAGCTCCCTGCCCTGTTCCCCATCCCTTGCCACTGCTCATGACTGTCTTTGCCCTTCACAGTTGGCTCTGACCCACCGACCTCCTGCTGCTTCTCCTACGTCTCCCGGCAGCTGCCCCGCAGCTTCGTGAAGGATTACTACGAAACCAACAGCCAGTGCTCCCAGCCTGCCGTAGTGTAAGTCCCTCCTCCGGGGCAGGGGTGGGTTTGGGACGAGGAGCCAGGGAGGGAAAGGCCCCTTTTCCAAAGACAGGGAATGAAGACTGGGGTGGACAAGAAGTACAAGGCGATGCTTGGAGCACAGAAGCCTCACGCTGGTCCTGCTCTACCCTTTTGCACGTAAAACTGGTGGCTGCTGGATAGGGATGGGCGAGGCATGGAGCTGCTCATCCTTGGGAGAGGCTGGGCTTGGGCAGGGCTCTTGTCCCTGGAAGTGCTCCAGACCAGGCTGGATGGGGCTTGGAGCAACCTGGGACAGTGGAAGGTGTCCCTGCCCATGGCAGGGGTGGCACTGGATGAGTGTTAATGTGCCTTCCAACCCAAACCATTCCACAATTCCATGATTCTGTGATTCTCCATTCAGTGCTCTCCCCCCAAAACCTAACCTCCTCTCACCCCACAGGTTTATCACCAGGAAGGGCCGGGAAGTCTGTGCCAACCCCATGGAGGACTGGGTCCAGCAGTATGTGAATGAGCTGGAGCTGGACTGAGGTCCTGGACAGACCCAGCTGCTCCTCGTCCCCAGCTGCCAGGATGGGCAAGCGTGACCAGCTGGAGTCCCCTGGAAGTGCTTCAATGTCATTTAGAGTTAGCTGAGAAACTGAAAACATTCCAAATTCCAACTTAATGTTCTGCTATTTAATTTTTTACAGGGGAGGGATCAGGTGCAATAACTCTGAAATAAAAAATATTTTTATTTAATAGATGTATTTTTTTAATGTAGACTCAGGTTATATTTTCTGTATTTAAGTAACTGTATTTTTGACATAAAATTCAATTCAGTTGTCAATAAATAAATATTTTTGTAAGAACCTTCTGTGCTTGCCTCTGTTACAATCCTTTGGGATGACAATAGCTGAAATTATAATAGTGACAACGACTTCTTTATTTCCTTTTCCACACTGCCAAAACTCCTACAAGATTTCTGTGTCTGAACATACTAGTTTGCAAAATAATAATGAGAAAAGCCATGAAGGAGGAGGTGTGAGAAGGGCAGGGATTACACTCAGGTAACTTGTCTCAAGCTTTTTATAAGGTATTTAATTTCCATTCATTATGACAACTGGAAGCTCATTAAATTCTGCTGCTGGCCCCATTATAGTCAATCAAAATATTACCTTTAGGGGCTGAAATTTAACACATTGGCTGGTTTAGGGAAAGCTTTCTGAGAGCTGCAGTTAAAATGGATCATCTATTTCCAGAGCTGAGGGTGGAAAAAATATGTTTCAGTGCAAGAATTTTAGAATTATTTCATTAAGCTCTCATTTAGCTGGGACATGAAGCTCAGCAGATATTCCCTCTCAGTAATGCCTTGACTCCAAAACCTGCTCATCTCTGGAGATGCCTGTCCAGAGCTGACCATGCCAGACCCCAGCCCAAGGCAGGACCTGTCCCTGCAAGGAAACGTCTCCACCGGTCCCCCCTGGAGCTGAATGAGATGGAGCCCACCTTAGTGAAGGTATTTCCCACATCCCTGATGGCATTTCCCACACCACTGATGGTATTTGGGATGTTCTGATCAGCTCTGGACAGGCTCTGTTGGATCAGCACGGACGATTTGGGTTCCCCCTGCCTGGATCTCTGATGCAGTCCAAGGAAAAAGGCTCAGCTCACTCCACTGTGTTTCCATGCTGGATTTGGGATTTCAAACACAAACATCAGTGGGACACAAGGGAGCAGAGCAGGAGGCGGCCCGGGGGAGGGGTGGCCTTGAGCAGACACAGAGGGTGGGTGGGAGAAGTGCAGGTAGAGGAGGCTCAGGTGGGGCTGGGAGGATCAGGGGGACGTGGGTGTGCCTGGGGGAGGAAGGAACACATCGCTCCTCACTTGGGGAACTGCAGCTCCCGGCTCCTCAGCCCACGGGGCCGTGTGGATCCCATCAGTCATCCCACCCCAGTGCTGACTGCATCCAGCTTAAAATAGCTCCCCGGGAGGAGGGGAGTGAGGTGGAGAGCAGGACCAGAGCCCCCTTCCCTGAGATGCTGCTGGGAGGGGAGGGAGCCCATGGCTGGCAGGTTCAGATGGACATCACCACCTGCATGTGAAGGTGGTGGCTTTGGTGAAAGCCTGGGCTCACCAGACCCTGCACATCCCCGGGGCCGGCTCCAGCAGGGGGGATCATCAGGGCCAGGAAAACATCCTGGCCACTGGGTACCAGCCACCCTGGGTGCTGCTGGATAGATTCACCCTGAGGACTGAGACTGGCACAAAGCCGAGTGCCCAGAGCTGCCCTCACTCCAGGGAACAGCAGGAGCAGGAGACAGGGCGGGGAACACCTGTGATGGGATTATCCCAAAATCACTCGAGCCTCCACGGTCCCTCTTGGATACAAGCCCCACCTGTCCCTGTGGCACTGGGAGCAGTCCCACGGCCCTGGGGTTTCTTGCGAAGGGCACAGGGTCACCCAGGGAGTGTCACCCAGCGCGGCACGCAGCCCCGTGCGCGGTGTCCTTGAGCACCGGGGCGTATCCCCGCCGCTCCAGGGACCTCAGCCAACTCCTCGCCGCTGTTCCGGGAGCCTGCAGCAGCCCTGAATTGCTCATGTCTTTCTTGATCTTGCACCCACCTACGTGCGACAGCTCAGAGGAGCCAGCGAGGAGAGGCGAGGAGGCAACTCCACGCCCCCGGCAGAGAGGTGAGAACCGAGCACGTTCTGCAGAGGATGAGGAGTGGCCCAGGGTGGGCAGGGGCTGCAGTACCCACGGCAGCATCAGCTCACATCCTCACCCAGGGATCACCCTGCCCAGAGCACTGGGTGTATTTGCTGTTGGTGCAGCTGCTTGAGGCTGATTTTGCTGCTGGAGCTGAGGGATGCAAGGAAACGCTCACACTGTGCAACCCCTGGGTCACAGAACCATGGAATCATAAATCATGGAATGCTTTGGGTTGGAAGGGACCTCAAAGCCCATCCAGTGCCACCCCGCTGCCATGGGCAGGGACACCTCCCACTGTCCCAGGCTGCTCCAAGCCCCAGTGTCCAGCCTGGCCTTGGGCACTGCCAGGGATCCAGGGGCAGCCACAGCTGCTCTGGGCACCCTGTGCCAGGGCCTGCCCACCCTCCCAGGGAAGGATTTTTTTCTCCCCAGGAAGCTCATGCCCAGGGCTCAGGGCTAATGATGGTGCTCGTCCCTCCCAGAAACAGCTTCATGGGGTGCTCAAGCAGGTGGACACCAGAATCACAGAATATGCTGAGCTGGAAGGGACCCTTAAGCCCAAGGCAACAGGTGAAGAGAAAAGTGGGGCTGGGATCAAGAGGAGGGTGGTTTTCTGGGGAGTTTTCTCTGGATTCAGATCAAAACAAGAACAGTGCTGTCAAGGGTTTCAGAATTTGTAAACTAGTCATCCTGAAACCAGAGTGTGGTATTTACTGCATGTTTTGCACAATGTATATAAAAATAATTCTTTTTTTGGTTTTTGGGGGGTTGGGTTTTTGTTTGGGTTTTTTTTTTTTTTTTTTTTGACAGAAGTCCTGGGCAAGCCTGGCTGTGAACAAAAATTCAATCATTACTGTGATAAGAATATCATTATTATAATATATGTGCACATATATTTGCTGTTTACATCACCCTGGTGTGTCTGTAGGCATTTTGAGGCACAACAAATGCCAGAGGAGTTGGAGGCTGGAGTCCAGCGTCTCACAGAACGAGCAGCTGGGCTGGGCTGATGGGGATGTGCACTGAAGCCAGTCAAGGTTCATGGTCTGAGCTTTTACATCTCCACTTTTCAGAGAGGAATCAGACACACTGAAAGCAAAGTGTTTGTGCACCCAGAAGTGCCAATTCCACGCCTTCCTCCCCATCCCAGGGCCCTGGTTTGCCACAGGGAGGGGAGGCTCAGCCCTGCATCCAGAACAGCTCTTCCCAGAGACACCACGAGCAGGGGGGCTGTCACTTCTGGGGGGCCAGAATCCAAAACTATAATGTAAAAGGGGATGGGTTTGTATGCTGCATACAAAAGTAGTGCTTTCCTGAAGTGGGGAGATATCCCAGACTTCCAGGGCCAAGGAAGACACAGAAGTAATACAGAAGAAATTGTGCCTGGCTGTCACCTTCCCCGTGACGGCCAACAAAAGGCAGAAGTGGCCATGAGGACACAAAAGAACATTTCTGCTGAGTTCTTAGAAAGACACAGACAATGACTCACATCCCCCTGAGATGATGAAGCATTTTCTTCTAGAAGAGAAAGATGCAACACTTTTGAGAAAGCACATTTCTAAATCTGCAGGTCTGTTAACTGTGCTGAGTCTTAGCAGGGGACACTGCCAGCACCTCGGAGTGACCAAAGCGCCCCTGGAGCCTAAAAATGTTACTTTAATCAACTGATTGCTCAGAAAAACAGTAACACCCAATCCATGGCCCCTCTGCCAGATGTGGAATCCCAAGGGATTTCTTCCTTCAGCCAAACCCCACCCCTTGAGCACAACAGTCCTTGGCTGGGGTACTATTTGGACTCGATGACCCTAGAGGTGTTTTCCAACTTCAACAATTCCATGATTCTATGATTCTCTGCTGTGCTGTGCAGCTCTTCCCTCTGGATGAGGCTGAGCAGGATCTGTCCCTCCAGGACCGGATCTGTGTGGGGGCCCGAGCCAGACATCAATGCATTGCCACCGAGGACGGGGACAAACTCCACCTGCCATGGCTTAGACAGAAACCCTGCTTGCAAATCACCCCAGGATCAGTTTCAAGGCAGCAGGGAGCTCCCAAAGCCAGGTCCCAGTGCTCCCAGCTGTTCTCTAGCTGCCCATTGCCAACCAGTCTGGGCATCAGAGGCCAGACTGGTATCTGCCCCAAGCAGTTCCTTAGTAGCAGGTGATGCAGAGTCCACCAGATGGAAAATCTGGGAGCCTACTCAGAGCTCTCTCTCCTTGACCTTTGACCTCTACTGTCCTTCCCGGGAAAGGCAGATTCATGATCTCTAGAAATACTTTAGATCCTGCAATGGGGTGAGTTCACATCCTCTCTGCTCATTCATTTCTTCCCCTATTTGCAAGATCTCTGAACTGTTGCACTTCCTTCTGCCTCTTCTGGAAACACTTTACCCCCCAGCACTGCAACAAGTGCCACTTGTCTGTCACCTGCTGGGGTCAGGTTGCTCTGGACAGTTTCTATCCCATCACCTCCTCCCACGCCTGGTTCAGTGACATTTACCCTGGTTCCTTCCCTGCACAAAAGGTTTCCGTGTCTGTCCTCACCACTCCCCCCAACAACTCCCTCTGCTTTCAGCCCTTTGTCAAGGCCTCCAAGTTCATGTTCTTTCTTATCTCCTCAGGCTCCATAAACTCCCTCCCCATGGAGTGGATGTAGGATCACAATCTCCATGTAACATCTCCAGGGTGTCAATGCACTGCAGGACCCACGGAGACCCGTCACCCTGCTCCTTCCTGGGACGTGGCAAAGCTGGGACTGAGCTCATCTCACTGGTCTGTTCTCTCTGTTGTGCAGCCTCCAAAAGAAAGATCCTGAAGGAGTGTGGGACTCCCCAAAACACAGCAAAAGTCAGCCAAGAGGAGCTGCTCTCCCAGTCCAGCTAATTTTTCACTAGAAGACTCCTCAAGCACCATCCAGGACATCCCCAGAGAATTGGAGAGACACAATTTACAAGGACCTGGAGTGACAGGACAAGGGGGAATGGCTTCCCACTGCCAGAGGGCAGGTTAGATGGGATATTGGGGATGAATTGCTCCCTGGGAGGGTGGGAGGCCCTGGCACAGGGTGCCCAGAGAAGCTGTGGCTGCCCCTGGATCCCTGGCAGTGTCTAAGGCCAGGCTGGACATTGGGGCCCTAGTGGAAGGTGCCCTGTCCATGACAGGGGTGGAATGAGATGAGCTTTGAGGTCCCTTCCAACCCAAACCAGTCCAAGACTCTATGATAAATTGTGCTGAGCATTTCAGACTGTGTTTTACCAAATTTCATTTTATTTGAATTGAATCAGACTTCAAATTGAGCAGCTTCTTGATTTCTGTCTGAAGGACATGAAGCACAGCCACTCCAGCTGGTAGCCCAGGGCTGGGAGCCCCCCAGGGCAGTGTCTCCTGCCTCCTGGCCCTGTGCAAAGGGACCACGGCCCCACGCAGGTTCAGATGAGCTTTTCCTCCAGTGACACACTGGCAGCCCACTCAAGGCAAGAGCCTTGGGGCAGCAAGACAGCCTGGAGGAGAAGGGATGTCTCAGAGGATTGAGAGACCAAAGGTGAACTTTGGAGACAGAGTCTGGGCTATTTTTCTTTCCCTGGCTCTTGCAGCCTTGAAGCACCCCTGCCCTGTGGTGGGCAGCTCCCCACACTTGGAGGTTTCCCACCCCTGGGGTTTTGAGGGGGGTGGAGGGGCTGGAGCTGCCAGACCTGGAGGGGATCTCCTGACCAGGAGACCAGAGGCAGCAGCCCAGGGACCACCCACACAGGCATTCTCTCTCTTCACTTCAGGCCCCAGCACCACAAGGCTGGGGTGAAGCCACCACCCAGGCAGCTGCCACTCCCAAATCCCTGCCTGGAGGGTGCTGCTGTGTCCCATGGATGCCACAGTGGGATCTCTCAAGGACCCTCTCTGGGCTGGAGAGGACCAAGTCCAGCAGCACCCTTTCCCTTATGAGATATTCTGGAGTAGCAGCACCACAAACCCACACCATTAACCACACAAGGCTCCCCAAATCAAGCCTTTATTGCCTTATTCCAGCACAATTCACACCAAAGTCAGCACTACATGGCAGGCTGGGCACATACCCTTCTCCAGCAGCCTGTGAGATGAGCATCAGGGCATCAGTGACCAGGGGACTCTGCTGTCTGCATCAGTGGCACAGAGGGCTATGGCACATCCCCGCTGCAAAGTGCCTTCCCAACACGTGGCACAGGGTGGGTGTCACACGTGGCAGGTCACCCCAGCAGCCAGGACCATGTCAGAATCCTGCTAGGACACTCACCAAGGCACTGAGGTGTTTCCCTAGTGCTGCCCCACTCACGGGGGGAAGCTGGTTGGGCTCCCAGGTCTCTGCCCACCAGTGCCAAACCAGGGCAGCCACTGTCACAGGATGGTGCATCCAGTCCCCTGGGGGTCCCTGACCCAGGAGATCACCAAGGGTTCTGCATTTCTGCCCCCCAAAAAGGCACCCAGGAAAAAGAGAGGCCGGAGATTGCCTGAGAACTTGTCGGTGAAGGTGTAGATGTGCGAGCGGTCGCTCACGTTGTAGAAGGAGATTTCTCCCGCCTCGTAGTCCAGGAAGATCCCGACGCGCCGGGGTCTCACGCTCAGGGCCAGGGGGGACACAGGGACGGTCAGGGCCTCGTAGGTGCCCCCGTTTTGCAGCCGCAGCACCCAGTAGCCGTTGTTGGGGGAGAAGAGGACAGAGCCTTTGCGGCCGGCAGCCTCCCGGCACAGCCCCAGGCCCCACTCGGGCTTGTCCCCCACCTGCACCTCCCAGTAGTGGCGGCCTGAGAAGAAGCCCGGACTGCCCAGCACCACCGGGGTGGTGCTGAACCTCTTGGGGCTGTCGAAGAGGGACAGAAGCAGCTTCTTGCTCCCGCGCCGGACGCTCCTGCGGTCCTCGGACACGGAGAGATCTGGGTGCGCCGTCTCTGGGTCCAGACTCACGTCCACTGCAGAGAGAGAAGGGTGGAAGGACGGACAAGGTTTCAGGCGTCTGCAGGCATGGACGCTGTGACCTGGATGCTGGGCTCTCCCGAACCGTCCCACCTCCCACAATTATTTGCTCGTGGTTTTGCACAGCTCCCAGTGCTGCCTGGCAGTGGGGAAGTGCAACACAGAAAATCAGCCACATCAAAACATTTGGTGTCCGGCTGCAGAGCCAAGGCGGAATGAGGGCAGCTCCACAGCTTCAGAAAGAGCCAACACTGAAAGCAAGAGGTCATGGGCAACACAGTGCTTGAAACCCCCGAGGGACATCCTGGGCTTCAGGGTCCCCTCACAATCCATCCAAGACCACAACAAAGGTCTTCCCACTATGAAACCAGCCCAAACTCATCAGTGCACAAACTGGGAGCAGCTGGAAAAAGCTTGTTGGAAAAACCTCCCTGTGCCCCAGGGTCCTGGGGGAAACCAGAGCCCAAATGTGCTTGTGCTGGCAGAAAAGCAGCCCCCTTACCTTTGAACTTCTTCAGCATGTCCCTCATGCCCAGGCAGCGCTCGGGAATGCTGTAGTTTTCCTTCAGGGTCACAGACACAGCCTTGGGGGATTGGAACTTTACCCCTTCACACCTGGGAAGAGAGGGATGCCCATGGGCTGTGTCCAGAGCCCTCTCTTGCAGGGAGGGGGGTTCATGCCCTTTTGTTGGCTCCACAGATCCATCGCCTCCCTGAGGCTCTGGCTGGGAGGAGCACTAGGGATAATTACTTGCATATTGGCAACCCAAATGAGATCAGAGGTAAACAATACAGGGAGCAGCAGTGCCAGGCCTGGGGAAGGAAGGAGCAAAGCCACTGGGCAGCACATCCTTCAGGAGGGGACACGTCTCACATGTCACAAGCCAGGCAAGACCTTGACTCTGAGCCCCTTGTGAAAGAGGATGGGACCCCTGAGGGATTGTCTCAGTCCCTCCTGTGTCTACCCAGGAGGACCAAAGCAGATGCTGGGCAGGGAGGATGGGGTGGCTGGTGTGGAACAGACACAAACATCTGCCTCAAAGCCTGGAGGCAGACAGGACAGTAGGAGGAACAACCATGGTGCCTGCCAGGAATAACCATGGGTACCTACCAGGAATAATCTTGGCACCTACCAGGAAAAATCACCCACCTGCTCAGGATGCTTTTCATGTCCTAGAACAAAACAAAAATGATTCTGGGTTTGTCTGGGCCAAGCCACCCACCCAGGTGACAAAGGCACCGGGGCTGAGTAGTGGCACTGGTGGCAAAGCCTGACCTTGAGCAGCCCATCAGCTGGCTGCTGGCTCTTCTCCTTTATCTCCAGGATCAGCTCCTCCAGCAGGCACTTCTCCTCCACCAGCCTGGCCAGGTTTTCATTGATCAGCAGCAGAATCTGCTTCTCCTCCTCCTCCAGCTTCTGCAGCAGGAGCTTCTCCTCGTCAGCCAGCAGCCGATGCAGCTTCCCAAACTCACTCACAATCCTCTCCCGCTTTTTCTTCACTGTCTCCTTGGGATAAGAAGATTCATGGGAGAATGTTATCCAGGCAGCCGAGACGGAGCCAGATGCTCCAGCATCCATGCCCGGCATCAGGCCCTGGGAAAACACCACATTTTTGTGATAAGAGCATGAATTTAAAAACCAGCCAGAGGCAAACCTGTGCTTCCACCTCACTGGAGCTCCTGCTCCACATCCTCAGTTTACCAGCAGCAGGACTTTGCCTGGGGCGTTTCTTCTCAGCTGGACCCCAGATGTCTGGGGTGTGTTGGGCTGCAAGGAGTCCACCTGCCCTCAGGTGTCGGGGGAGGTTTTTATTACAACTCGTACCTCCAGCCAAATCCAGGCTAATTCACTGCTTGGGCAGCTGGAAAATGCTGGAAAAATCCCCCGTAAAAGGCAAGAGGTGGAAAAATCATAAAATCATGGAGTGGTTTCAGTTGGAAGGGACCTTAAGGACCATCTGCTTCCACCCTCTGCCATGGGCAGGGACACCTTCCACTATCCCAGGTTGCTCCAAGCCTCATCCAACCTGGCCCTGGACACTTCCAGGGATGGGGCAGCCACAGCTGCTCTGGGCACCCTGTGCCAGGGCCTGCCCACCCTCACAGGGACGAATTTCTTCCTTATATCTAATCTAAATATCTCCTCTTTTATTTTAAAACAGTTCCCTCTTCTCCTGTCTCTATCTGCCATGCAAAGAAGCCCCAGGGCTGCGGAGGGAGGGAAAGGGAGAGCCCGGGAGGGCTCCCTGGGTCTCACTACAAGGTGAAGAGCCAGCAATAGGGAGGCTCTTCCAGTGCTTTTTTTCACCTCATCCCTAAAAACTGGCTGGAAACCTGGAGTTGCAGAAAGACACCCTGCAGTGAGCTTGGGCCAGGAAACCTCAGAACGAAGAAGATAAAGGAAAGGAAATTGAACTCCATCTTTTTTCCCATCCAAGTACATCATTCCTTGGACCTGAGTCATGAAGACTTGATAAGCCAGGACAGCCTCTTCCCCCCACCATCCACAAGGGACTTTTTGCTCTTTTTACTATAAAAGCAGAACCAGAGGAAGCTGGAGGCAGCTGAGCCACAGCCCTGAGCCTTGACTCAGGCGGATGGGGGGACAGTGACACAGCTCTCACAATCTCTGCCCCCAGCCCCATCCCAGCCCCAATGGGGACAGAGGGCTCGCAGGGACACCCTCAAACCCCGCCACCACTTCCCTGGGCTGCCGCAGGCAAGGGAGCTGAGCAAACAGCTAGGGGAGTTCAGAGAATCCCGTTTTCCCTGCCAGAGCTGATTAACCATCGGCTCTCATTCAGGGCTGGATAACTCATCCAGCAGTTTCATTTCCTTTTCTGCAATTACTTTTACTTTCCAGCTTCCACCCCAAGGGACTTGAAATGCAGCTGTTTGCTGGCGACTGTTCTTCCCAGAACTGTTTGGAGTCGGGCAGAGGTGCAGTAATTCAGCTTTTTTTTTTTCTTATGAAAACACTTCTGGTTCCTGTTGCTGTGGAGTGGGGCTCACCACACAGCTCACGCCTGGCTTGGAACTCAAGCACATGTTGTAAAACAAAAGGCAATAAAAAATAGCCCATGTCTCCTTGTTTAACCAGCACAAAGTCCTCATGATTCCAGGGAATCTGGCATGCTGCTCCTTGCAAACCTTTTTATGGAGCCACACACGGTTACTGAGCCTGGCTTCCAGCATTGCTCCTACATGTGACAGCAGGACACAGGGACATGTCCTAGCCTGGAGACTATGACAAACCTGTGTCCCCAGACAAGACCATTCAGGGTGATTTTTTAAAAATCCTGGTATCTCTGAAGCTCATTCCTTAAGAATTAAGACAGGCACCTGCCTTGCACTCCTGGGTTTTCATCCTTTCTGCTGACTCATGCTTCTTCACCTCCTCCACTTCCTTTGAAAGATTCTCCAGGGATTTCTGGAGTTTGACCTGGAAAGAGGAAAAATGGGCTCAGCTCACCCCAACAGCACCCGCTGAGCACTGCAGGTTGGCTGGGTCCTCTCTGCCTGGGGGGAGACAGTGACCCGATGCCGGGCAGTGCCAGCACTGGCACCCGAACCAAGCAGCTGTGCTCTTCATTCTGCTCGCAGCGTTAACCCTCCCCGTGCTCCTCAGGTTTCCCCTATGTTTTTCGTCACTCTTAGGGTTCTGGAGAGCAAAGTGACAGCCCTCCTTCAACGCTGCGGTGAAAGGTGGATGGTGGCACTTCCAGGATCATCGCTGGGATGTGGCGTTTGGGTGCCAGCATCCCTCCACCGCGGCAAAATGTCCTCAGGGACCCACCGGCTCAGCTTCTCCAGGGGCTGTGAACGGGCAGGGAGCCAGGCTGCCTCCCTGAACTGGACGGACGGGGTGAGCCTGGGTCCCTCAACAATTTGGGAGATAGGGCGGGTCCAGCCTTATCCCTGCAGCGAGGGCGGCTGGGGGGGCGGCACCGTCTGCGCCACCCCGTCCCTGCTCTCCCAGCGGTGCCACCGGGCACGCTGCGGTCCCGCTGGCCGCACACCCCGTGCCAGAGCGCCTCGGGGCAGGGCGGGGAGCGCCTCCCTCCCTACCTTGTACACGTGCGCCGCCTCCTCGATGGGGTACACGGTGTGCGGGCGGTGGAGCACGGACTCTCGGCACACCACGCAGATGGGCTCCTCGTCCTCCTCGCAGAACAGCTTCAGGCGCTCGTCGTGCTGGGGGCACAGGGGGGTGCCCGGCTCCAGCTCGGGCCCCAGGCCGGCCCGCAGCCCCAGCTGGCGGATGCTCTCCACGATGTTGGCCAGCTGCCGGTTGGGCCGGAGGCCGCTGCGGTGGCAGGAGGCCCGGCACTGCGGGCAGGAGAAGGGCCCGTCGGCCCAGAGCCCCTTGTCCTGGCAGTGCTTGGCGATGCAGCCCCGGCAGAAGTTGTGCCCGCAGTCGATGCTGACCGGCTCGCTCATGTACTCCAGGCAGATGGGGCAGATGGCCTCCTCCTGCAGCCGCTCCAGGGCCCCGGCCAGCGCCATCGGGGCCCGCTGGTCGCCACGGGCGCTCCCTCGCCCCTCGTCAGCCGGCAAGGGCGGGCTCGCGGGCGGGCTCGGCCGGCACAGCCCCGCGGCGAGGGAGTACCGGCGGTGCCAGGAAAGCCCGGAGGGCAAGCCGGCCTCGCTGCCGGGTAGCACCGGCCCCGGAGCCTCCGTGCCGACGGGGGGAGGAGCTGGCACCGGCCGGGACAGCTGCAGCCAGCCCCGAAGGCTGGGCCTGCCTCCAGCCCCGCGGGAACAGCGGGACAGATTAGGAAGCACCAGAAATAACCCGTGCCCAGAGACAGCCCCGGGCCGGGACCCCGGAGATGGGGGCGGGTCTGGTGGTGGCTGAGGCAGCAGCCCGTGGAGCCCCTGTGGCACCTGCCTGCTGCCCAAAGGTGCTGGTCGAGGTCGGGGACCCCTCGCCACACCAACAATTGTGCCAAAACATCCCCCGTGACACCCACCCACCGCAGAGAGCCGGGAGCTTGGGAATGTGCCGGGGCAGGAGAGACAGGCGGGATGAAAATGCTCTCCCGTGCATGCACAGAGGGGCTGGGGGACAGCCGGGAGTCACCCCATCACCCACAGACCCTCGAGTGTCAGCCCTGAGCCCCTCCCAGCCGCTGCTACGTGCCCCAGTCTCTGTGGAGCGTCCCAAGAACCGCTGGGAGAAGCTGCAGGTTTTGCTCCTTTTTATTATACAAAAATAACTTCAACACATTCAGTACAAAGGAGAATGAAAATGTTTCACTGAAAATGCCAAATATATTAAGACTGCCTTTGCATAACCCTAAATAAAAGAGCTAAACACTGAGTTGAATACCCTGCCAAATTCCCAGGCAATGAAAAAATGGAATATGTCTCGGAGGTGTCCATGAGAGCAGGTCCTTGCAGAAGTGATGCTTGGAGAGAGCAGGGTATTGCTTATCCACTGTGCTCATTGTCCTTTAATTGATTCATGATGTCCTGGACCCACTTGTCATTAAGGTTGGCACAGACCAGCTTGTCTTTGATGGTGGTAAATCTGGAAAAGGAAATCCAGTGAGGAAAGGAGAGGGAAAGGAAGACAGAGAGGAGAGTGGGACCACCTGCTCCACACCACCAGTGAACCCCACCAGACACCTCTACAGGCTGCAAAACAGCCCTAGGGAAATGGGGTGGGGGTGGCTCCATGTCATTACAGGTGTCCTGCTCTCTGCCACTTAAGCCACTTCGTCCCCAGCATCTCTACATCTGGGACACCATCCTGGCTGGGTCCCACTATCTGGGGTGAGGGGGGTGAGCAGCAAAAGCTCTTTTGGCTCAAATCTAATCGGGAGGTTCACAAACTGGCTGCCTGGGATGTGGGCTTGCCCTGTGATATGTTCCCAGGCTGTTCTCCTCACATGGGAGAGCCCTGCCCACTGCTTTTCCTTGTCAGGATGAGGTGTGATGTGGGGTTCCCTGACACTGTCAGGACAAGCAGGGTCCCCAGAAGCAAGGCAGGAGATCTACTCACATCACGGCTGGTGGGGAGCAGTGGCTGCCCGTGTGCTCATACTTCACCACACGGCTCAAGGGCAATGGTCTGGCGATGTACTCAACACAGCAGGGACCATAAAAGTTGAGAGAAACTGGAAGAGAAGTTTTCTGATTACACCAGACCAGGAAAAGTGCCAGTAGGGAGAAGTAGGGTCAGAAGATGAGAAGATCCCCACTGGAAGAAATGCTGCTCCCAGAGTGGCCTCCCACCACAGCCACCTTCCCCTCAGGGAGCCAAGGTAAGACAGACCTCTCCTTTCCCACAGCAGATGCTGGGAAGAGAGAGCTGCCAAGCATTACGAGACCTTATACAGCAGATAGAAAGAAGAGAGAGCCCCTCGGAGAGGAGAGATTGGGCTCACTTGGAGAAGAGGTGGCCTGGTAGCAGAAGACAGCCATAAAAAGTACAGCAAGGGCTGCTGTGAAGGTCTTCATGGTCCTGTTGAATGGAGATGAATTGTAGGAGTCAGGCAGGACTGCTACAGAGTGTCCCTCGCTGTGCCTGGTGTGGGATCCCTGGGTTCAGCCCTCTTTATAGAGGGAGAGAGCAACCAAGGATGGAAACATGATGGAAACATTGCTGAAAGCCATGACACAACGGAAAAAGTGCAGTGTCAAAGACACCACACAGCCCTGCAGAGGAAACCGTGCAGAGCAACGATGAGAGCAATGTCCTGACATGGCACAGGGTATGATACCATGAGTGATACGGTACCATGAGAGGACAGAGAACAGGATGTGACCTGTCATTTCCTTTCCCCTGACCTAAGGACTCTGCAGAAAATCCAGAATGAGGGATTCAGAAGATCAGTAGGTGGACCTCTTGCCTAGAAGTCACAGCAGTGGATGGAGGACGACCGTGGTTGCCACACACTTGTGTTTCCCAGAACATCTGCATCATGGACAAACAGGAGATCTCACCTCTGCCACAGCACCTGGAGCAGGGAGAGTCTGTGAGTCAGGCTGGCCACCTGCGTGCCCACCCAGCCATGCTGGGTCCCACTTGCAATGGGGGCTTCCTCCGCGGGACCCCGAAGGCCATCGGTGCATAAATGGGCAGAGCAGAGGGTGGAGCATGGTGCCATTCCAGACCTGGGCTCCTCTTCTGTCCTTGAGCATCCCTTGCAGCAAGTCTTTAGGGAACTGGTTCTGCTACATCACAACTTCCCAAATACCAGTGACAGCTAAAACAGGACTCAGTTCTTCATGGACATGGGAATTGGCCATTGATGCCTACAGAGAACTTTAGGAGCTCATTACCATGTTGGCACAGCAAAGCTGACTCAGATGATTATTGGGTTCCAGCAGTGTAGCATTAGCACCCTCTTGACACTGCTCTGTCATTGTCCCAGCTGCCAAACACACAGAAAAGACTGGCTGATTTAGCTCATATTGCTTGGGACAGGAATGGTGTCTCTGCACTGTCAGAAAAACTGATGGAAACGTTACGTCCCTCCAGAAGGGCTCTGCTGTTTTCCAGGCAAAGATTTGGGGACAAAGCCTCAGGAGAGTGCAGGAAGAGCGAAGTCTCCATGGTGCTAGGAAATGTGCCTGGCTGCTGGACAGCCACAATGGGAAAGCCACAGGAGCAGGCTGCCTTTCCTGATGGTCCAGTGACAAAAGGGGTCTTGATCCTCTCAGGATGATCACAAAATAGAATCCCCCAGCCAAAATGGGGTTCCTTGTAGGAACCCAGAGGAGGAACTCAAAGGGAAATGAAGATATTCCCTGGAAGGATGGATTCCAGGCCTGGGGCTCCCAAGTGCTCCAGGGCATGTGATAGATAATCAGCACATCTCAGGAGACTGAACTCCATGGAAAAGTGAGCCAGACTCATTAGAGGGTGCAGACTGGTGCCATGGTGGGGTTTGTTTTACACAGAGCTTTTTCTCTCACTACAACCCTCTGCTACTAAGCATGAGCAAAACTGAGCCTGGGTGAGACCACACGTGGTGCCTCGGTGCTAGGGAGGTGCAGGTATGAGCCTGGGGCATGGGCAGCTGAGGAGGGTCTCTCCACAGAGCCCCCAGAGCACAGGGCATGTTGCTGGGTTCTAAAAAGACATTTCCTTAGCAGGGACATACCTGCCCCTTCCCACAGCAGGCAGGCAGGCTCCATACAGCCCATGGACTCCCTGCTGCCATCACAGCCCAGTGCCCAGCTTAGCCTTGGAACATCTGTTCCCTTCTCTGAAGCTCTTTCCCCATGGATTGGCTCCCTTCTGTCCCAGCTCCTGCTAAGGGGTTAAACTCCCAGAGTGAGAGTCAGTTGAGACAGCCAGAATCAAGGCTGAGGTTTTACTTGTGAAGAGGACTCAGAATACCCTGCTCCGAACAGCTGAGGAGCTCAGGATTCCTCTGGGATCCTTCCTGCTCCATGACCTGCCTTGTCCTGTGTTCCAGAGCCCATTCACATCCTGGGATGAAACCTGGCACCTCCAAGGGCATGAGGTCCTACCACCACCATGGATCCACACCCCCACACTGTGGAGACAAGGGAGTCCCCACAGTGGGACAAGGAAGGCGTGAGGAGACCAAAACCCGAAGCTCAGCAACAAGGACTTCAAGGACAGGGACAAACTACCTGCACACCTTAGGAGCAGGAATGCTGATGGAGCTTGGTGTGCCACTCCAAGGGAGACATGGAACAAAGGATAGAGCAGCACGGAGGCACTGCAGTCATTCTCTGTTGAAATCAAAGCAATACAGCAGTGTTGTGGAGAGGCTCCATGGAAAACAATGCAGCTAATGGGAACTAAGCCAAAGGAATGATCTAGATGGAAATCGAAAGCTGAACTTTGCTTAACTCAGAAATACATATTACTTTTCACACCTCTACATATGCTAATAACTAAAGTCACTCAAACTCCACCTAAACTGTAAATGACATCAACTGTAACTTCACGTTTTCCCAAGAAAATAATATAAATATAGCTGAAGTGGGGAGGGAGGTCAGGAGACTCCAGTATTTTTGCAGTCGGTTATTATCAGTGGCAACCTCTGAACCTGTCACAGTCTTCTCTGAGCAGTGCTAATAAACTGCTCAGTGTGAATCACAGAATCACAGAACCACAGAATAATTAATGTTGGAAAAGTCCTCCAAGATCAGGTGCCACCAACATCTACTCCTTCCATCCCCTGCTCCTTCCATTTCTACCAGCACAGCCAGAGACGAACTCGCACAAATTCCCATTCAGACCAACCCTATACTGCTCTGACACATCACCACACAGGGACCAGAATAAAACTGAGAGGAGGAGAACAGGCTGGGGAATGAGCTGGAGCCTCCTTGCTGATGGCTCACACCAACACAGCCCAGCTCAGAGCAGCTTTAGTTGAGTATTCTGGGCGTTCCACAACATTCAATTACAGGTTTGATCGAAATGTCAAGATTTGTTTAGAAAAATCAGTATTTTATAGCAGGAATAGAAATGTGCCTCAACATTGTCAGTGAATTCTCCCTCCTTTCAGATACACCGTGCTGTATTTCCTGCTTCCATTCATCCGAAAGGAATTCTTGGAGGTTTCAACACCTCTGTTATTTCCCCTATTCACTGTTTTCCTCAACTCTGTTCCTTCCTTAAAGATTCTGTATTTCAGTCTTGGCTGCTCCTTCCTGCCAAGACAAATAATGCAAATCTCTAAATATTTTGATTTCTAAAACCTCCTCCATATTATACATCCTAAATAGTGGCTATTTATGGAGTCTGTGAAACCTCTGCCTTATGGTGTGTTTCAGCTATAGATAGAGACCACACACGGTATCTTTGGATCCATCACCAGGACAGTTTTGGGATGTGGGAGGAAGCCTCTGCTCAGCCCTGAGGGCAGCCTCCACCACACCACCTCCTGGGCTGGAGTCATGTCTGGGGGATCGCATTATCACAGTGCTCCTGGGAGCTGCCAGATCACTGATGCGGGGAACTGGGTTTAACTGTGAGCAAATCAGTTGGAAACAGAAAGAAAATGACTGGGGCCAGAGATCCCGGGGTGGTGCAGCTCCAAGCAAGATCTCAGATGAGAAGAAGTATTTTCAAGAAGAATTGAGACTTTCCACGTGGGAATTGAAGTCTGCAAGACGATGTGGCCTAGCAAGAGGGACGAAGCAAATAGTCCCTGTCTGTCCCAGAGCAGGAACCACGGATCGTTCAACGGAGCGGGCAAGAGGCAGATTCAAAAGGAACAGAGGGAGGCAGCTCTTCACATGAGGAGCTCCTTGCTAAGGTACATGGTGAGCACAAGGAAATTTCCTTGAGTCCGAGCTTGGATTTCAGAGTGATAAGCTTGAGAAGATTTGGAAAATGAGAATGGTTGGGGGCTGGGAGTGCACTCCAGGGTGGCAGTATCAATATTGGTCTGTCTCTTCAAGGGGTCTGCTGTGGCCACATCTGGAGGTATCAAGGCTGGTCTAGATGGACCCTTAGTCTACATCCTCTGGGACTGTTCATCTTTGATTCCCCAGGACAACTGGTCCAACAGGACCATCAGGGCTACAGAGTAGCTTGTGAAATTGCCTTGAAATCCCTGGACTGAAATCTATATATCAGGATGTGCCTCCAGATAAATATTTTTGGTAAATGTCAGCAGAAAGACACCAACAGTTTCTAAGCACACAGCAAGGCAGAAATACATTGCTGCAGTTCATGCAATTTTCCAAGACAAATCTGGGGCACCTATAAAAGCTTCACTTTGGGACCAAGAGTCTGGAGGTGGCTGGATGTGGCCATGTTGGGATGTGGCCCTCACAGAAATGTGGTGGTACTTCCCAGGACAGCCAAATGATGCCTCTGCCACATGACACCTTTGTTTCCCCAACAACGCGCTCAGTACTGAGCAGCCACTGGCCTGGAGCTGAGCAGGGCTCGTCCAGCAGCTGCAGCACAGCGTGACAGGTTTAGCCACAGCTCAGAGAAAGGAAAATAAAACCATTTGGTGTTGGGTTTGAGACGGGCAGGACCTGAGCCTGCCAAGCACCAGCGTGACGGCTGCGTTGTCTTTGCACACTCTGCCGCCTGTTGTTGTCAGCTGGAGGTACAGGGGACATCTGCAAGTCAAGCCATGGAGTTGCAGGAATCCTGAAAACAATGTTCAACAAGAGCACTGGTGGATGTTGGATCATGGAAATCACAGAAATCATGGAGTCATTCAGGTTGGAAAAGACCTCCAACATCCTTGAGTACAGCACTTCCATGGCCACCACTAACCATGGCCCTAAGCATCACATCTCTATTTCTGTTAAAGCCCTCCAGGGATGGTGACTCCACCACTGCCCTGGGCAGCCCATTCCAATGCTTGACCACTCTTTCAGTGAAGAAATTTTCCCTGATATCCATCCCGAACCTCCCTTGGTTCAACTTGAGGCCGTTTCCCCTTGTCCTATCACTTGTTCCCTGGGAGCAGAGCCCGACCCCCACCTGGCTCCACCCTCCTGCCAGGGAGTTGTAGAGACCCAGAACATTTCCCATCTCATAAAGGGAAGATGGATATACTGGCTCTCCACATCCATGCCCGTGCCCTGCTGCAGCACCTGCCTTGTGCTCTCCCAACACTGCTCCGCAGCGAGCACAGGGCTCCCACACCCAGCTCTGCACACCCCAAGTCCTACACAGAAATCCTTTCCTCAGTGATCCCGCTCTGGCAGCCAAAGCTCACAACACAGAAGTAAAGGAAGAATTAGGAAGAATTTCTACACAGAAGGGGTGATCAGACATTGCAATGGGCTGCACAGGGAGGTGGTGGAGTCACCATCCCTGAAGGTTTTTAAGGAAAGACGGGGTGTGACACTTAGTGGCATGGTCTAATTGACAGGGTGGTGATCAGTCACAGGTTGGACTTGATGATCTCAGAGGTTTTCCAACCAACTGATTCTGTGAAACCAAGTTTGCCATGTCCTGGAAGACAACCAGGAAGAGACCTGGATTTGGTGGGGTGCTCCAGTTGGACCTGCTGTCCATGCCAAGGGGAAGCTCTCCAGCAAATGGCAAAACCACTTCCCACCTCCAGGTCCTGCTCATGAGCTGGTTTCTCACCTAGGCAGCTGCCCCTGCAGCCCAGTGCCCCTGTGGAGTTCAGGTCTTCTCCTGTTCAGGTCTTTCCTCTGGAAACCTGTTCGGATTTGCTTTGAATTCTTGGGCAAGCAGAGCCAGTTGCTGAGGCTTCCGTGCAGAAAACACGGCAGATGGTGTTTTGGGGTTACAGCCCTCCTTGTAACACCTGGGCAAGCAGGAGACCTCCTCCTAGATAGGACAGAGGTGAGGGCCCCATGGACCTCAAGAGCCTTAGCCAAGCGGTCCTCTCCAAGACCCTCTCCCAACCCCAGGCTGCTCTGCCTCCAGTGCTCTCCCAGGTCCTGCACCAGAACTGTCCCTGCCCCACATGGCAGCCCAGGGTCTCTTTGAGAGCACAAGCAAAGGCTCAGCAGCAGCATCTGGTTTGCCCAAAGCACTCAAAACATGGGATCAAAAGATGAACAACCTCCCCATGCCCCCATGCCTGTTCCTCCTGGCACAAGCTTTGCTCCTCAGGGACCCTCCTGCTGGATCTGGACCACTACCCTGCCCTCTCCAGGTGGGCACTTTGGCTCAGAAGTTGGTTTTATCCCAGAGTCTGAGCAAATCACCCCATCACCAGGGCAGGGCTGCATCTGGGGCTGCAGGATTGGGTTTACAGAAGGCTTGACATGGCCACTGCCTTTTCCAGATGTGCCCCCCAGGGATGGCTCGTCTGCTCGGGTGGGATCAGGATGGTGTGCCTTGGAATGTGTAAAGGGACTACTGAAGGGGATCCATTTGGGATCCATTTTTCTCACCTCCAAGGGGTAAAGAGCAGGATCTTAGCACAGAGCCCTGTGCCCGCCCACTCCAGCACAGCCAGCAGGATAACAGAGGAAGGACTGTGGAGCTCTGTGATTCTGTTTTCCTGCTGAAACAAGGGGGCGTCTGTGCTCTCCCTGAGCCCAGGCCAGGCCACGGGAGGGTGATGAGTGCTGCTGCAGCACCCTGGGACTCTCAGCTCTGGCTGGGGAGGGGATTGGAAAAGGGGAGGGGATTGGAAAAGGAGACTCCAGCTCTGGGAAAAGAGCATCCCTGAGCCCCTGCAGTCCCTTCTGGCCCCTCTCCTGCCACTTGTCCTTCCCCTTTGGGTTAAGGCTGTCCTGAATGGGAGCAGACCCCCTTTAAGGGTCCTGTGGACAGGAGCCTCTGGGCATGGGGCAGGAAGAGGGAACTGCCATATGGAGCCCTGCAACAGGGGAAGGATGAGCTCCAGTCCCACCTGCCCGACCTGAGCAGCACTTGATGGGTGCCACACTCCGCTGAGCAGGAAAAAAGAGAGTGCACACATTGTCCTCTCCATGTCCAGACAATGTCTGTCCCCACACAGGCCAGACACCCCATGAGGGGCTCTGCCATCACCCTTCAGTCCAGCCTCTTGGACAGGGGTCAGGACAGAGCACTGGAGCAGGTGAACCCCAGCCATGGCTCCCAAAAAGGACCTGCTGGGGAGGAAGAGCAATGCCCAACCTGCTCCACCTCTACCCTGCTCACTTCCAGGTCTTCCCCATCATCTCCCCATGGAACCTGAGGCAGAGGAACAGACGCTCCACAGGAACAGCTCTGTGCCTTCCCCTCTCAACTACCTGAAAACAAGGCACTCTCCCACTGGAAAGGAGCCCCTCAAATCCCCGCAGAGCCCCACAGCACATTCCAGCAGGGATGCTGTGTGGACTGGGCCAGCCCAGGCTGGTCTGACCCGCAGCCCATGGGTTGGATCCCAGTTCCATCCTGTTACAGCCCCTTCCTGGAGGAGGCGGGAGCAGCCAGTAGAAACAGCCTGTTCTGTCCCACATCCAAGCACCTTCCTCTGCTCCTGCCCAGGTCCCAGAGCGGGCACTGAGCCCTGGCCAGGGAAGAAGAGGATGTGACTCTGCTCTTCAGTAGGAGGGAGCAGCTACACCAGGCCTCAGCCTCCTGGT
The DNA here is from genome assembly GCA_013397115.1 of Edolisoma coerulescens. NCBI lineage: Eukaryota > Metazoa > Chordata > Aves > Passeriformes > Campephagidae > Edolisoma > Edolisoma coerulescens. Next base: position 193,200 of record VWZW01006493.1, read on the forward strand.
CCCTTGTCATGCGCTCCAGAAGCAGGATGTTCCGAGCCAGGTGGAGGGTGGGAGAGGTCCAGATCACAAGGACACCACTGTCCTTTGTCCAGTGCCCTCCTTTGCTCTTCCTTTCCTCCATCTCTATTCAGCATTGACGTAATTTCTTCAATTATTAATCACCTTGCTGCAATAGTGGATGAATCAAACCCATTAAACCTCCCCTGGGAGCAGCCCCAAGGAAGGAGGCAGGTTTCCAGAAAGTACAAGGAGAACACAGGCAGGCAGCTGAGACAAGCCACAGGGGGAGGAGAGGTCTCGCTGCTCCGTGCAGGCCATTTCCCAGCAGCTGGGATTTGATATCCAGTGCACAGGGACTGGGAAGGCCTATGCTGCAAACAGCCTGCCACATACCCTGCTGGGCAGCTCCAGGAGGGTCCTGGTGTGGCAATTATTTCAGCTGAAAAATAAGCCACAAAAGAGAGTTATGCTGGAAGAATTGCTTACACAAGAGCTCCTGACAGCCCTCATCCTAAACAGCTGTTCCCAGATTGCCCCATCACCCCAGCAGTGTTTTGCACAGCTCCTCCCCACCTGGAGCAAAGTCACTGATGTGACACGTCTGCTTTTAAGGATGCAGGAACCCAGCTGGCGTGACCCCAGCACAGCCCATTTGCCATCTCTGGGGATTCGTTTCAGTCCCTTCACAAAAAAAGTAATTTCTCCTAATTTTGAAGAAATGTTCCAAGTGAGAAATCTGCCTCTGGAATGGGATGGTATTCCTGGTCAAAATTACAGGAGTCAGCAATTCACCACATCGAGAGAATCCCAGAATGGCTTGGGTTGGAAGAGACCTTAAAGCTCATCCTATCACTGAAGCTGTGGGAAAAACAAAACCTCTCCAACAACATTTTTTAGTGTTAGAGAATTCAAGCATTCCTTTATTCTGGCCAGGATGTGCAACAGAAATAATTTTATCCACACTTTGCCCGGGTTGTTCAAAGAAAATCATTCCATCACACGTGTCTCTCTCCTAGCTTTTTCACATACTTATACAGTCAAAACCCAGAGAAATTCATTAGTTCAAAGTTTATTGCTCCGAAGTTACACAGAGTTCTTAGTATTTGGTTTCCTATTTGTTATTGATCCCTTTGCCTTCAATGCTAATCAGGTCCTCATTCTTCATTCTCTTATGATCTTTTCCTAGACCAGGTGTCTCCAACCAGGAAAGAGGTTTGGGCACTGATGTTCGATAATGGTCGCTTATCTCTTGTGCATCCTCTGGCAGCTCCCAGTCCATTGAGATGTTAAGCTCATCAGGCCTTGCCCGGGGAACAGTCTCTTGAAAAGAAACTTCCATTCCCTTCCCCCTGGGCGAAGACGAACAAAAGCCCTGACTAAAGTGAGATGAAAATTTTAGAAGTTGTATCATTTCCAACAATCCTGTTCCACCCCCTGCCATGGGCAGGGACACCTTCCACTAGACCAGGTTGCTTCAAGCCCCGTCCAGTCTGGCCTTGAACACTTCCAGGGATGGGGCAGCCACAGCTTCCACCACGCTTACAGCCAAGAATTCCTTCCCAGTATACAATCTAACCCTACACAAATCTCTGATGAGTGACGGGACCAGAGACACAGGCTTGGATCAAATTATGCCTAAGCAGAGTCCAGCTGCTCAGGGGAAGCAAAATCCTTCTCTCACCTCTATTCTCTTCTTTTTCAGACAACCTGTAACCACATTTTGCCCCCCTGCCAATGCTACACCCTTCTTGCTGGGCTCTGCCAGCTGTGCCTGCAGCACTCCCCCCCCTCCAGAGCTCCCACCCACAGCCTGGATCCCACGGAGGAGAAGCCCCACACAACCCTCCCGCAGGCTGCGGGGGCCCTGCTCGCGCTGAATGAGGTGGAGCCGCCTCCCCACCCGCGGCCCCAAGCAGGGCTGGGGAGCCCTGAGCCACCCGGTGCGCCAAGCACAGCCCGACAAGGGGGCTCAGCCCCGAGCGGGGCCGGGCTGGGCCTGACCCGGGTAGCAAGGAGGGGGCAGTGGTGCCGTGTCACCCCCGAGGTCACACTCGGGGCCCGGCTGAGGGGCCGCAGCCTCGCAGGCCGCACGCACGACCTGTAAGGACCCCCGAGGCCTGCGGACCCGGAGGGCTCAGCCGCGGCTCAGAGCCGTTCGACAGCGGCTCCCCGAGCCGCCCGGGCCCGGTGGACCCCGCGGCGGCGCCCCGTGCACGGCCGAGCCCTTCCCGGCGAGGCCCGAGCGCGGCCCGACC
>VWZW01006493.1:196138-216683 GCA_013397115.1 Edolisoma coerulescens
CCCCTCCCGCCCGGCGGTCGCCGTGAGGGGACGGGCACGGGGAGCTCCGGGCCCCTGGCTGCGGCGGAGCGCGGCCCTGGAGGAACGCCCGGGGACATCAGGGTGCAGTGGCACCCGGGGTGCCCCAGCCCGGCAGTGGCTGCTCAGCCTGGCCTCCCCACCAGTGGGGCCAGGGGACACTCACCCGCTGGCCTGGGCTGCCGGGTCTCCAAGCCCAGCCACAGCCGGACATCATGTCCAGGACAGTGCCACCCTGTCCTTGGAACCACCCTGGGCACACATAGCCTGTGTCTCCGCTGGCTCGAGGGTACGTGGAGTGGCTCCTTGGCCAGTGGAGTCAGTCACCCCACTGGGTTCTGCTCCCGTGTCCCTCAGGGGACACCGTGTGTGGGCAGGGCAGGGGACAGGGTCTGTCCCTGCGGGTGGCTCCTGGAAAGAGGCACCGACGTGGTGAAAAGCAGACAGAATTTGCTCCTCAGCAGCATCCAGAGTATCTGGATGGGGCCCTTCACTCAGGTTTTACGTGATGGATTTATGTCCTGCACAGAGAGAAGGTGGCAGCCAAGCCAGAGGGGCAGCAGGGGTGCTCTGGTGGAAAAAGCTGGTTATTTGGGGAAAGGATGTGCTTGGAGCGGCTGGGGATATGCCTGGAGAAGGCATGGGGAGGCTGAAGAGGGAGGGATGGCAGCAGAGGGAGCTGGGGACAGCTTGGCCCTGCTCCGTGTCCAGGGATGGAAAGTACCAGTGAAGCAGAGCTGTCCAGACCTTCTGTGAGAGAGGAAGGGAAACTGAGGCAGAAGCAGGGTTGAAGTGGGTCCAGTGGGAGCAGACTTGGATGAGCCCAGAGTGGGAACGACACATGGGAGATGGCTTAGGGATGGAAATAAACACCAAGGATCAGGTCTGAGGGGATTTTGCAGGAAGAAAACCCACCAGGGTGTGAGGTTGGATGCAGGATCATGTGCAGGGCTCTGCTCACCCTCCCGCTCAGGTTACCTCAGACATCAATTATTTATTCCTAGTGCTAAAGGTAGGACTGGGTTTGCTCCTGGAACCTGCCATCTCGTGTCAGCAGCAGCCCCATGGGATGCCTGGAGCGCCCATGGGCTCCCTGTGACACTTGTGGTTTCCCGGGAGGGGCTGAGTGGAGAGGGCGGTGGAGCAGCACCCACTCCCCACATCCCTACAGGCTGGATTTCATCTTCCTCATCTGATTTCCAGACTAATGACACAGCATGGCCCTGCCTGGCTTTTCCTTCTTCTGTGCTTCAGCTCCTTGCAATTCCCTTTCTCACTCATTTTTTTATTTGCCCCCTCCTTTTTTTTTGCATAATTCTCTCTCTCCAGCTTAGAGAACTTGCCAGGCACCCCTTAGGTAATCCAGTTTTTGTCCAACTTCTTCTTTCTGAGGTTTTTTTTTAGAGAAACTTTGTGGGTTTGGGGTTTTTTTTCTTTCTGAAACTGACTTCTTTAAGAGAAGTTTCATCTGCTAAATGGCTTTAAAATGAAAATTTTACCTGTATTTCAGCATGTACAGACTCCTTCTCTGCTCCCCTCCAAACCTGCTTGTCTCAGGGCAGCAGTACATGCACCACAAAGCCTATTTTGGGCTAAAAGAGACCAAACAGGCAGAAAGTGTGTCCAAAAGGGGCTTTGGAGAGCCTGAGGAACACCTGCTTGGGTTGGCAGCACCCAATTTCTGTGGTCTGAGCTCAGTTTGGAAAAACAAGAGCACCCTATGAAGCTGTGGTGGTGGTGGGACACCCTAGTAGTGGGGAGGTCTGCTGGTGGGATGCTCCCATGGTGATGGAATGCTTTCATGGTGGTGGGATGCTCCTGTGGTGGTGGGATGCTCCCATGGTGGTGGTGAACTGGTGATGGAATAGTTCCACGGTGGTGGGAAGCTTCCATGGCAGTGGGACACTTCCGCGGTGGTCATTACATTGCACAATGACTCTGCCCTGACAACATCCATCTGTTGGCTTGGAGACAAACAGGAATAAATTTCCTGGTAGCCTCTCTTCTGCTCCTACAGTTGTTCAAGCGTCTCGATTTTCCTGAGAATGCAAATGTGGGAAACCTGAGGACACACCCAGGCACGGTGTTCCTTTCACGCTGTCCTTGCTGCCTGCTGGGCAAGAGCAGCTCAGGGAGAACTAGTCACAGCCAAGGGCTCCTCTTTTCCTTTCCTATCAATGCTGATAGTTTTCATGGGAAGTGGAGCAACAGGGACACCAAATCCTGCAGTTCTGCTGCCGTCGGGATGAACTGGGTGCAGCCCTGCTGTGCGAGTATGAGTGTTGCAAATGTTCCCCCTTTGCTGGTATTTCATGTCGTGATTCACCACCACTCATCACCTCAACCTCAGCACAAACCTTTGGGCACAGCAAAGGTCACCAAAGGAGGAGAAAAACCACCAAAAGTGAAAATTCTGCCATATTTTAAGATAAATGCTTGTATTTCACATGGTATCTGATGCTTGCATCCCCTCCCAGTTCTCCTGGTTGGACTGAGGGGCATGTCCTGGTGCTGGAGCTCTGCAGGGAAGGTCTTCTTTGTTTAGGCTGGTGCTTGGGATCTTCCCTCCTTGGGACCTTCCCTCCTTCCCTCCTTCTTCCTCTTTCCACACTGTAGTTGTCCACAGCAGACATCCTTGTGCCATGATGGAGCCAAGGAGTGAAATTCCTTCTGTGCTTGGCTGGTTGGCAAAGACTGAATGTTCAACAGTTGGATGAGCCAAAGTACTGAGGGTGAAAATGGAGTTGGACGGACACAGGACTTCAGCGGGGCAGGGATGATGCTCCAGGGGTGATGTCCCAGGCTCTCCTGCTCCTTCACTCATGTTTTGGACTGCCGTGGGATATTTCCCTTCATCCCCAGCAGGGATACAGCCAGCAGGGCATCCGTGTGGGTGCAACTGCAGACTCCCAGAGCTGGTGCGTGACATTCCCAAGCAAAGCAGCAGCTGACTCCTGGAAGGCTGGAGGTGTGGAAAGATCTCCTTCCTGACACAGCTCAGCCCTTCCTGCACCAACCCATTCCTTCTTTTTGTAAACCCATCACTGGAGAGGGGCAAAAATGCTCGGACATCAAAACTGAGGGAAGTGCCCTTGAAGTTGCAGCAAGATGTGCCCTGAGCTTCAGTCCTTGGCCCTGCCCTGTGGGTTTTGGTGGAAGGGAAGCAGCATGTTGTGGTGACATGTTGTCATCTCCTGGGCTGCACAGTCACCAAATAGCTCTCTTGTGTCTCCCATCCTGAGCACGGCTGCGATGCCCAGCCGCGCTCCATCCCCACACCACTGCAGGCTGCCCTGTCCTGAGTCGGTGCTGTGTCCCAGGGATGAGACATGAGGTGGAGCAGTGCCTGGGGCTGTGGAGGAGCTACAGAAGTTCCATGTTTGTTCCCCAGAGCTCATGGCTGCTGGCACTTTATGCCAGCAGATGTGGCTGCATGCCCAGCCTGGTCCCTGTGCCATGGGGACAATGCCAAGGGTGATCCATCCTGACAAGGGTGAGGGTTGGGAGGAGACACTTCTTCGAAATTCCTGCAGAAAACCTAAAAAACTTGCATTTTAGGTTCTTTGGCTGCAGTTTTTTTCTGGGAAAGTCATGGAGTAGCAAAGAGAAACAGGGGCCACTTGGGCTGCCCTCGGCTGCCACTACCTCTGGCGCATTTACATGCTGGCTCCTTAGGACTGTGTGCAGCAATTAAAGCAATTTATGACTCAGAAATTACCCTGGAAAGACATACTTGCAGCAGAAGGTGATTGCTGACCTGGCTGCATCTCCACTCCTGCCATCAGAGTCCCCAAGGTGCTGCTGGGGATGTCAGACCCTCCTGCTAAGGGTTTCCCAGTGGGAAGGTGTGGCATTTTCATGTCAGGGAGATGCAGAACTCTGAATGCAGCTGATGCCCCATCTCCTCAGGAAGGTTTTAAGGTCCTGAGTATCCACGAGCCATCCCTCAGGGGCTGCAAAGCTGCTTTGCTTCCTGCCTTGCTGCTGGAGGAGCCTTCTCCAAAACCCGGTGCAGAGAGATGGTGCGAAAGAAGGAGAAAAAGTATCAGGTGCAAATGAAATGGATTTTTTTTCTCCAGTATCAGTTAATAAATCCTTTTAATGTGTGAACCAAACGTTTTCACAGTCAAATGCAGGTTTAAAGCAGCTTTGTGCCCATCCAGTCCCTGCCATGGGCTGTGCCACCTCTGGGCATCATCACAGCCCCATTAATGCAATTAATCCTTTTCTCCCATCATTTTTATATATGTGAATCTGTATCTCCCAGACACAGCAGCCCAGCTGGTTTCAGACCAGACCTAGCTCGGTCCGATTCGCAGTCGCAGAGGAAAATACCATTTTACTACTGAAAAAAACAATTTTTGTGGTTCAGATGCTGCAGTCACCAGCAGCTTTGCCAAGAACTTCAGTTCTTACACAGGAAATGAGGCTCCTTTCAAAGCACCAGAGTGGGGCTATATATATACAGCCTCTCCAAAAAGATATTTAAAGAAACATATTGACACTAGCAAGAACAGGAAAAAATAGCTCCTGGCTGTGGGGAGCGAGGGCTGAAGGCAGCTGAGCCCATCCTGGGGGAGTAGGCGATACAGGGGATTAATTCATGGCCCTTTCATCTCCAGGAAAAGGAGCTCCTGGGTTTTGTGCTGTGTGAACCCCCGTGCTTTCGGTCTCCTGGCTTTTTCTGGGAACTAGAGGTGCTGGGGATTGAATGCAGCTTCAGCAGTGAAGTAATGAGTCATCTCGTCTCTTTTCAGCGAGTCCCTCTTAGAAACTTATTTCCATCCCCAGGGAAAGAAAATAGTTTGTCTTGTACCAGATATGGGGCTGCTTTTCTCATTAGTGCACGCAGGGATGGAGGGGTTTAGGAGGTTTTTTTAGATATAGAAATATCTATTTTAGATGCAGAAATATCTGAGTTGTTTAATGTGGGGATGGACTCCAGAAGCAGCTGAGCCTCAGGGGGATGAATAGATTTGGTACTGAAAGTACTGCCACCGAGTCCAGGAGCTTCTGTAGCTGGGAAAACATGATGGTTTTGGACCACCAAGTGACAAGGGGGAACCTTGCCCTGAATTACACCAGAGGCTGAGTGGGAAGACAGGGATGCTGGGGGATGTTGCTGCCCCAAAAACCCTTTTGCCTCTTGCTCAGCAGGTACTTCCCCACTGAGGATGTCCTGTATTGAGGGGTGCAGGGGGACTCTTACCCAGTTTAACTCCATCCATCTGCAGAGCTGAGGAGAAACAGCCAGGAAGGCAGGGTTTTTACTCAATTTCCCATCAGAGGACTCTGGACTGAGCGTGGTCCCCTCTGCTGCCACTGGCCATGACCTGAGTCCAGGGAGAACAGTGGGGAAGGGCATATAGGATGTGGGCGCCTGTCATGAGGAGGGGTGACTCATCTCAGCTTTGCTCTCCCAGAAGAAAAAACCTCTGGACAGGGGCTGGAGCTGCAGGAGGGACACTTTTGTCTGAAAGACTGAGAATCCAGTGATGGGAAGAAGGTGCCCATTGCATCATCCTGTGTGTGTGACATGGGGCCAGGATGAGCATCACCTGCTCCAGCACTGTCTGGCACATGGCACTGCAGCACAAGCCCCAGCACCTGGATTCTGTGCCCATCCTCATCCCATCACCCACTGCTGGCTCTGTACCCTCTGAGCCTGGGACAGAGGGTCAGCAGCCAGGGGTCATACAGCAGCATGAGGGCTGGAGGAAGGGCTGGATCCTGGCCCTCATCCCTGCCACCAGCTTGGCTGATTTATTTTGCACAGTAACCGAATAAGAAAACTTCCTGGGGACAGCCTGTTCCCCGGGTGACAGCAGAAACAGGCAGCACAGCCGGTGTTTTAGCCCGGATATGCGAGTCCAGCCCACAGCTGGACTAATTATACATTGTGTGCTGTTCCGGGCTAATCACAGGGCAGGGTAAATGATCCCAGTCCACAGGAGAAAGGTGAATTATTTTCTCAAAGGCATACACAGACATTGAATAGTTTATTATGGACTCACCAAGGGGATTGGGTTGGAAGGTACCTTTAGAGCTCAGCTTGTTCCACCCCCTGCCGTGGGCAGGGACACCTTCCACTATCCCAGACTGCTCCAAGCCCTGTCCAGCCTGGCCTTGGACAATTCCAGGAATCGAAGTGGAGCTGTTGGAGCAAGTCCAGAGGAGGCCACGAAGATGTGCTGGGGCCTGGAGCCCCTCTGCTCTGGAGACAGGCTGAGACACCTGAAGGTGTTCACCTGGAGAAGAGAAGGGTCTGGGGAGACCTTAGAGCTCCTCCAGTGCTTAAAGGGGCTCCAGGAGAGCTGGAGAGGGACTTGGGACAAGGGATGGACGGACAGGACACAGGGAATGGCTTCAGATTGACAGAGAGTGGATAGATATGGGATGCTGGGAAGAATTCTTGGCTGTGAGGGTGGTGAGGCCCTGGCACAGGGTGCCCAGAGAAGCTGTGGCTGCCTTATCCCTGGAAGTGTCCAAGGCCAGGTTGCATGGGGCTTGGAGCACCCTGGTCTTCCTTCTAGTGGAAGGTGTCCCTGCCCATGGCAGGGGGTAGAACTGGGTGATCTTTAAGGTCCCTTCCAACCCAAACCTGTCGGGTATTCTGTGCTATGTGAGTTCAAGCTTTCCTTGTGGTCTTTAGGAGTCCCAGTGGGCCATGACTGCTGAGGTCTCCCCACTGATGCCATCCCCTGCTTTCTGGGCTCTCAGAAGGAGAAGGGACAATTCCTGGGTGTCCCTGAGGTTCTGGCACAAGCACCTTGCAACACAATTTGCACTTTACAAAACCCTGTATCCTTGTTCACTTCCATGTGAACATAATGACTGGAAAAAACTATTTTCCAGCTAGCATCTGCTAATTCAAATAAAACACAATGCCACAGGCTCTCAAGAACAGTGAGCTGCTCACATCCATCTTTTATTCCCATAAAAGAGACAAATGGTAACAATAAGCAGCAAGTCTCCAACCTGGCCCTGGTGAGAGAAGCCACTTCTCCCAAAGGATCCCTTCTTTGAGGGAAGTTTCCTCTTTCCTGCATGGTGAGCACTTGGCACAACAGGACCAAACACCCACCGGGGAAGGGCACAGGCTGATGGTTTAAACTGGGATTTATTGTCATCACATGAAGCTGGCTACCAGTCAGACTAGCTAAAAATAGCATCTAAAATTATGGTAGTCTTGGAATAAAGTAGCCACAGCTCAGCAGGGTTTTATTAGTTTGTTCCACTGCCAGGCAACAAAGGGTCCTCTTCACCTCAAGACCCAAGTATGGCACCTTTGGGCAACCCCAGTTCCCCTTGAACCTGAGTTTCATGGACAAACCATCAAACCAGCCTGGCAACCTCCCTGTGAGCTGAGTAAAGCTAGAGCAACTCTGGAGCTGCCCGATTCCTCAGTCCACAATGTTGCCAGCCACCAGACTGGTACTTTCTGCATTGGTGGGAAAAAAGGCACCTTCTTGTTGGAGCACCAAACCACCACGAGCAGGGGGTGGGAAGGGATCAGTGAGCGAGTGCTGAGCACTGTGGAGGGCACAGACTCCAGGACAAAGCTGATAGGCATACCCAGCCCAGCCCATGGTGGGGACTGACACCCTGTGTTGGCCTGAAGATGTCGTTGGAAGCCGTGGCCAGGGTCCAATTCTGCAGCAGCTACAGAGCTGAGCCCATCCTCATCACACAACACCAACCACAACCACAACCAACCCTCAGGACATGCTCTCCATTGGTGTGAGGCTTGGCAAGCTGGAGAAGTGTCCCACCAAAGAAGGGACTGAGATTCCACAAAAGGCAGCTCCATGTGCTAAGAGACTTTTAAAACATTGGGGTTAGGCTGGAGGACCTTTAAAGATCATCTAGTCCCAACCCCCTGCCATGGGCAGGGACGTCTTTCTCCAGGGTCAGGCACCTGAGCACAGGAGGGCTCTGTTGAACTGTTGAAAAGAGCAACTGGCATCTTCTGCACGAGCCAGATGTGACCCCCAGATCCCCAACCTGATCCTGGTGAAGTCACAGTTCATCCAGGTCCAAATGCAACCTCTGCATCCCATCTCTAAATGAACTAAATGCAACCTCTGCATCCCACTGAATAAAGCATGGATTGGCAGTCTGGCATCTCCATAGGCTTGGCAGCAGGTCACACCAGTGCTGGCCCTCACCTTGCTGATCCATGGGCATCACAGAATCATTTGGATTGGGAGACACCTCCAAGGTCATCGAGTCCAGCCTGTGACTGATTCCCACCTTGTCACCCAGCCCAGAGCTCTGAGTGCCATGTCCAGTCATTCCTTGGACACCTCCAGGGATGGGGACTCCACCACCTCTCTGGGAAGCCCTTTCCAATGCTGGACAATGCTTTCCATGAAGAAATTCCTTCTGATGTCCAACCTGAACCTCACCTGGTTCAGCTTGAGGCGATGCCCTCTTGTCCCATCTGTTGTCCCTCTCCTCCTGAACCGTGGTTACCAAGTGTGCCAACTTCAGGTTGCTCCATATGGATCCCCCAGTCCAGCTCTACAACCCTTGGAACTGCTCAGGAGAAAAGTCCCACAGCACCAGTTAGTGGTGTGAGGATATTTTCTGAGGTCTTAAGGGAATGCTGAGGTGGTGGCAGAGGAAGACTTTGACTTTCGGGGTGTTGAAGAAGTCAGTGTAGGCTGGGAATGGCTCCTCCAGAAGAGATGCTTCTTCTGCACTAAGTCAGTGAAGCCACTGAAGAACTCATCTCTCCTGGTGGCACCGTTCCCAGTCAGTGACCTGCTGGTGTTTTTCCAGCCAGGAATGTTTTGTGCACTTCACAAACGGGAATGAAATGTTCCGACAGTCTGCACGGTTTGGCTGCTTCTGCAGAGGTAAATACTTGTCTGGAGAGGGCAAAGGTGGATATTCCTGAATTTGCTGAAGTTTATGGTCACCTGGAACTCGCACAGTCCATCCTGTCCTGCTGGGATTCATGGAGCAGGTGTCGGGTGAGGCTGTTAACCCTTTCAGCAGCCTGGGGAAAGGGGAGCTGCGTTTTGGTAGAGCTCCTTCCACCCTGTGGTCCTGGGGGACACTCCATGCCCTGTCCCTGATCACCATGGTACCTGTGACCCTCCCCAAGCACAGGGAACCCAGAGTTGTGTTGGGGTGATGGATGGGGCCAGTCCTGGGCCTTCTCCTCACACAGGAGGGGTGGGAGGTGGTGGGGTGCCTTGGGATACGGCACAGACAGCATTTTGGTGGGTGGGATCCAGCCTGGAATTTCTGTTGTACCCCACAACTCTCCTTCCTTGGGGGCACCTCAAAAGGTGGGTTGAGCAAGACCCTCTCCCGGCTTCACCCATGTCCTCAACAGGAGGGCAAACTACTCCCTTGTTTGTCTTCCTGGCTCTTGCAGTCCCACTCCAGCTCTTTTTATAGCTCGGGAAGAAGTGCCTTGAGTTTCTGAGTCGTCTGGGAGGCCAAGCACACAGGGAGGAGTCGCAGCTAGAAATAGGGCTGCTCTCCGCTCCTGCATTCCAGATTTTTTATTTTTTTAGCTGAAATGTCCAAATTTGAAGAGTCCTGTTGCCGCAGGCACAGAGCTGGGAATCATCCACATTTTTTCCATTCACACTGGGTCTCCTTTCTCCTTTGCCTTATTTCCAGTGCCCTCACACCAGCCACTGAGCCTCCTCGGGATGATTTTCCTGGGGAATGGGGTCTGCCAGCCCTTCCTGTGTTTTCTGTAACCCCCAGATTTCACCCCTCAACACGGCTGGTTTGGCAGGAGAACTCCCTGAGGAATTAGTAACGTCTGGGGGGTGGAGGAGCGATCAGGTACCTGCCAGAGCTTCTGAGTGGTGAGCAAAGAGCTCAGACTGAATATCCAGCAATTTCTGCCTACGAGAAGAAAAGCTTTGGCAGCAGCACAGATGTGAATAAACCAGAGGAAAGGAAAGAGGAGAAATTGTTGGACAAAACCTGAGGTTTCCAGCCCATTATTATCTGGGATTTTGGCTCTGGTGCTATGCTAGGGCAGGGGCATGTGGACAGCGCTGCCCTGGCACAGCATCCACAGCATCCTGGGGTCGGCTCCTCTCTCCCATAGGAGCAGAGCATAATTAACTGTGTCACCTCAAGACTTTTCCATTAATCCCTTAATATTTGGATACCATTGCGGGGCATACCCTAGCTGCAATCTCCCCTCTGAGAATTCTTTTAGCACAGAACCACTTCGGGTCCCTGCTGCCTCCAGGGTGCCACATGTGTGCACCAGCATCTCTGTGAGCTGGGAAAGGGACAAGCCCGGGAAAAGTAAATCTGGGATCAAATCTGAACCAATCTTTCTTCTAATCAGCTGTCACGTGGAAATGACAATTAGCCAGTGTCCCTGTTAGATCTTTTATCATTTTAACCCTTTTTCCTCCCTTTCTGCTGCATTCGCTAACTTTGGGAGCAGTTGCAATCCAACTTCTCTTCCCCATCAGCAGGGAAAAGAGATTTTTCACATTGTGGGAATGCTAAGAACTATGGATTCCTATCAGAGGAGTGAAGTCTGTCAGGCCCTTTCTTGCCCTTTCTTTGGATATTAAGCAAATTTTGGGTACCCAGTCCCAGCACCTCCAAGGGATTCTTTCTTTCCAGCTGCAGCAGGAAGTGCTGTGATTTCTGGTTGGGGAAATAGCAAGCGTCTCCTGAACAGGGTTTGTAGCCATGGTGAGGTCTTCTGCTTCTTCTTCCCATGGGTATTTCCATCTTTCCCAGCCCTGGAAGGTAAGGATGGTGCTCAGCTCCTTCCACAGCAATCCCCAGCTGATCCCACAGCCTGGGTGTTTCAGGACCTGGATGTTTGCTTCTTCCCTGCAGATGTTCCTGGTCCTGTGTTTAGGTTCAATATGCTCTTTCAGAAAGAAACAGCATTTAGAAATTCCCACTGATTGTCCCCACAAGGATTTGTTTCTCTGCCTCACCAGGGTACAGCAGAGGGACTGGCCATAGTGGTTGGGCTGTGCTCAGGGCTCTCTGGGTTGTTTCTGATAATATCATACAGTAGATTTCTAGCACAATTTTATTTATTTATCCAAAAACGTAAAAAAAGAAAAAAAAAAAGTCCTGATTCCCTGAATGTTATCGGAACATGGAAGATTTTCTTCGCAGAAGTGCTGGGTGCAGCTCCCACGGTCCCCAGGCTGGTGCCTGCCTTAGCCATCCATCATCTTCACCGAGGCCACTCTGATTCCCGTGGCTTTTGTGTCCCAGGAGCCTTGTCCCTGTGTCGCTCCACCCAACCCTGTCACCTCCCAGCACAACATGTCCCTGGCAGGAGGATGTGCCAGGGGCGCGGCAGGGGCGTGGGGTGGGGTGTGAAGACCAGGGTGCCCTGGCCTGGCCTGGCCTGGCCTGGCAGTGGCTGATGGCTGCTGAATTGCTGGAAAAGAAGGAAATTGGATGTGTTTAGTGTCTCTCAGAGCCGATTCCTCATGTTTGGGTGTCCCATGTGCCCCTCTGCCAGCCTCGATGGTATTGTGTGTGCTCCACATGTTGTGATTTGCATTCGAGAGCAGAGATTTCCCTCCCACATTAAACCCCCAGTTTTCCTGGAACAACATGGAAATCCTGGGGCTGCCCTTCCCTCTGCCCTGATGAACTCTAGCAGGGGCATCCCTGGGGAGCAAAGCCCTTCAGGCGCCCCTCTTCGTGCCTTCATCCTGCTGTGGAAGATGTGTCATCCTGCTCGTAGGGCCTGAGGAGGCCGGGAACAGAACAGAGTGGCAGGCACAGCCCTCCGCGCCCAGCCCGTTCCACTGTGGAATTACACGCAGAGGATGCCCCCCATGCCATGGGGAACCAGTGGCTCCCAACGCAGGGGGCATCCCCTGCTGCCAGAGAGGCTCTCGGTGGAGCTGCTTCTTGAAGTCTGAGCTTATTCCAAGTGCCTCCCATCCGTTTTCCCAGTGCTTCCGGGAGGCACGGGCGAGTTTTCCCCACCCGGAGCTGGGTTTCGTGCTCTTGGTCTTGGTGCTGGGGCTGGCCGGAGCAGGACAGTGCATCCCTTCTCCTTGGGCTGCGTGAGCCCAAGGGTAGGCTGGCAACACTCCAGCCAGTGGTGTTTATTTCCACACAAGGAAAATGAGGAAAACCAAATATTTATATCTCAGGAAGGGATTTTGCAGCCTTTTGCATGGAATTGTGCCTGCTATTCCCTCCTCGATCAGCTCAGACAGGCAGCAACAACACATGAAACACAGTTTCCTTTATGTGCCGGGTTTTTTCCACCTCGGGCTCCACCCTGGTCGCAGCAGAGATCCCTGCTCCGGCCCTGCCGCCTCCCCAGGCCCTTCCCACACCCAAGGATAGGCGGCGTGCCGGGTGCTCTCAGCCAGGCAAAGTTACGGGGCTGTTGCGGGACCATCAGCTGTGGCAGGAGCAGCCACAGGCACTGGAGAGGTGTTGGACGCGGGAGCAGGGACTGTTAAAGGAGCACAAGGAAAGTTTGAACTCGCATAGCAGAGAATCCTGGAATGGTTTGGGTTGAAAGGAACCCTAAAGACCATCTCACTCCACCCCTGCCATGGGCAGGGACACCTTGGCCACTTCCAGGGATGGAACAGCCAGAGCTTCTCTGTGCACCCTGTGCCAGTGCCTTACCACCCTCACAGGGAGCAATTCCTTCCCAATATCCCATCTAGTCCTGCCCTCTGGCAGTGGGAAGCCATTCCCCCTTGTCCTGTCACTCCAGGCCTTTGTCCAAAGTCGTTCTCCAGCTCTCTTGGAGCCCCTTTAGGCATTGGAGGAGCTCTAAGGTCTCCCTAGAGCCTTCTCCAGGTGAACACCCCAAGGTATCCCAGCCTGGCTCCAGAGCAGAGGGGCTCCACCCATGGGGTTTCATCCTGGCACTGGTGCATACAAGGGGATGCCAGGCAGGGAATTTACCATGTCACTTTTAGCTGTCATTTGGACACCTTTTTGCTCCAACATTTTCCCCTTGGACTGAACTGGGCACCCCGATCCCACTGGGTCTGCTGGGAGGGAGACCAGCCCTTGGCCCCTCTGCAAACCCATGGCTCTCTGGAGCCCACAGCTCTACAGCCCTTCTGGGATGCGGCTCTTTGGGACACGGGGAGGTGGACAGGGCCTCAGTAGCCGGGGTGGGGGGAGAGAGCTGGGAAGCGGCCTCTGGGGCCAAAGCGAGCAGCCAAACCTGTGGGAGCACTGGGAGGAGGCAGCATTGCTGCGAGCCAGCATCGCCCGCTCTGCTCCCACCCCTCCCTGCAGCCGCACGGCACTTGAATATGAACGGGCTCAGGGCTGGAAACTGTCCCCATGCTGGGAGTATGTTGCATATTTCCTAAAAATACCTCGGCTGCTGCCCATTAGCCAGAGGCAGGCGCAGCCTCCACATCCCCCTACAGCCCCAGCACTGCTGAGAGGGCTGCAGGCAGGGGCTGGCCTCACGGGACGTGGTCTGGTGCAGGGAAAACACGTGCTGTGGCATTTCCCAACCTGTTGCATCCAGTGGTTTCACTTCAGGCGAGTTTGTTCCCCCTTTGCTATGCAGTTGCAACGAAACTGTTCACATTTAGGACTTGTGGGAGGTGCTGAGGTGTGTGTGCCTGGACTGGAGCATCCACAGCCCCCTGCTCCCCTGTCTGGGTTCACATGGATACAAAGCTCAGGAGAAGGTTTGGGAAGGCCCTGGGAGGTGGTCACGGGCTGGGCACTGAGCTGAGCCTCACACGTGGCAGTGGCATTGCCAGGCTCTGCTGTGTCAGTTGAAGGCACAAACAAAAGCGGATAATTAAAGTGATTCCTCTGATGGGGAAATTGAAGGATCACCTCAGGCAAATGTTTGGAGATTCACGAGGGCCTCACTATGCTTTGGGAGAGGGAGGAAGGCACCCGAGGGCAGACGCTGAATGTGTTTTGGCACTGTGCTTCCCGTGAAGCCTCGACTCCCCATTTATGAAGTCTCCAGGGCAGAACTTGGCAACTTTAAAAGGAAATGAGTGGGAGATGTGTTTTATGGCTTCAAACTGAAAGAGAGCAGGTTTGGATTGGGTATTGGGGAGGAATTCTTCCCTGCAATGGTGGTTGCCCAGAGCAGCTGCGGCTGCCCCATCCCTGGAAATGTCCAAGGCCAGGTTGGACAGGGCTTGGAGTGACCTGGGATAGTGGAAGGTGTCCCTGCCCATGGCAGAGGGTGGACTGAGATGAGCTTTAAGGTCCCTTCCCACCCAAATCCTTCTGGGATTCTATGATTTATCAACCATCTTCTGAGTCACTGGTGACACTGATCCAGATATGGATGGGCTGCAAGTAGAGAAGGGAGGACAAAGTTAGGGGCTGTTGATTGGGGGGGTCAGTGGACTCATGGCTGGGGGTAAACATCCCCATGGGGGATGGGGAGAGCTGCTGGGGGCATTGACCCTTGTAAACTTTGGGGCTTGCAAGGTGGTGGGTGACATTGGAGCTCCGGTTCCTGTGAGCCCAGGGCGCAGCGAGGGTCAGACATGGCAGGATGAGCCAGTTCCCAGTGCAGTTGTCTCCTTTGCTGACCCTGTTTCCTTCTTCTGGGCGTTGGTTCATCCCGGCGGTGTCAGCGTGAGGCAAGAAGGAAGCGACACCACAACAGAGCATTGTGCGTGTGCAAAGGAAGAGCCAGCCTGGGGGTCCCAAGAGGGCTCCCAGATAACCTGCATGTAAGGAATGGGGCCCCAGGGGACCCAGGAGACATTTGCAATGATGAGCAAGTTGTCACATAGGGGTTAAGTGTGCAAGTTTACATCCCACTGCCATGATTCACCTGTGCCAGCCCCTCACCTCTCTCATGGTCCAGCATTCCTTGCCCACATCTAACCTGACCCCACCCTTGTTCAGTTTAACATCATTGTCCTGTGCTGGGACCCCAGAGGTGGAGGCAGCTCCAGGGGGGTCTCAGAAGACACTTGGCTTTTTGGGCTGTCAGCACACATGGCTGGATCATGTCCCATTTGTCACCCGCCAGAATCCCCCAGTCCTCCTCCACAGGGTCATCTCCATCATCCATCCATCCATCCACCATCTATGAAATCACTGAATCACTATGGAATCAGTGGATCCAGGATATGGAGGGGCTGCAAGTGGAAAAGAGAGAACAAAGCTGGGAGCCATTGGTGGGGTTAAATGGCCCCATGGATGGAGAGACATGCTGAGAGTGTTTATCCTCACAGACCTCTGGGGTCCCTGCAGACCTCCCTAGTCTCTGCTGGCACGACGGATTGCCCTGGCCCAGGTCCATGATCTTGCCCTTGGCCTGACTGAACCCCATGGGGCTCCCATGGACCCACTGCTCCAGCCTGTCTAGCTGCCTCTGGATGCCCTCCCTTCCCTCCAGCCCATCGATGGCACCACTCAGCTCAGTCTCACCCTTTCTATGGGTTCCCAACCCTCCACACCAGGTAGGAAACAGGAGTTTCATCTGCCCCTGGTTTGGATGGGAGGATCTACCTGTCTCCTTGCAACATTGGCAGGAGTTGGAAGCAGCGAGGGGGGAGGATGCTGCTTATCCCACCTCTCTCTTTCCCTCTTGCATTTTTAATCCCATTGGCATTGTATTGCTGCTCTCTGAGCTCCTGCTCACCTTGGAGCAGCCCCACTGAGCCGTGTTCCACAGGGCTGTGTGGTTGTTGTAACACCAACAGGGATGGATTGAACAAGGAGCTAAA
The DNA here is from genome assembly GCA_013397115.1 of Edolisoma coerulescens. Lineage (NCBI taxonomy): Eukaryota > Metazoa > Chordata > Aves > Passeriformes > Campephagidae > Edolisoma > Edolisoma coerulescens. The sequence continues at coordinate 211,834 of VWZW01006493.1, forward strand.
AATACCAAATGATCGATAATGGCACCGTGAACCCGGCTTTTGCTTTTTTTTTTTTTTCCAAAGAAAATCTCTATATTGACAACACAAGCAAATGGCTTCCTGTAAAGGCAGGAGGGATAATGGAGCTCGGCTCCCTGCCCACACACAGGGCTGGCAGCGGCTTCACCCGCACCCCTCTGTCCATGGGGATCACGTGGACTGCCCTGGGAGCCCTTCATGGATCTCCTGCCCGGGGCGATGTGGAAGGGCTGCTCTCCTCCCTGCTTTCCATGGTGGTCCAGTCATGGTGAGCAGCTGGGGGAGCTTGGTGCTGAAATAACCCCGGGGCTGCCCACCCCTGCCTGCTCCTGCGCGCTCCGTGCCGGCACAGCCCTGGGCACAGCCGCCAGCCCTGGCCCTGTGCCTGCTTCAGCCTGATCTGCTTTTTCCTCTCGCTTTCACATGTCCAGGAAACTGCAGCATTACAAGGATTTGAAAATGGCCTTGAGCTTTTTAAGCACTGCTCCCAAGCGGATATTTTTCCTAAATCAAGATTTGCAAAGGTATTTGGGCATTAGCCAGCCAGGGGGATTTCCAGAACTGTTGGAGCAGCCAAACACCCTTTAAATCTGCCTCCATGCAGTGCAGGGTTGAGGCTGGAAGTGGCTGGTTCACCAGGACTGTGACCATTTGAGGACATTTTGGGGACATTTTGGGGACATCACTAGTGTCAGCATGAGGGTTTTCCAAAGGTTGTTCATTGATGAATCTCTTTGGAAAATCACAGTGGGTTGGGATCAGGCCTGAGGGATTTGGCTGTACTGCAGTGTCTGAGTCCAGAGAAACTCATCACACCTCCAGCTCCTGCCAGTGCTGTTCCATCCCTGTATCCTGACTAATCCATGATGTGGTGCTGGCAGTGGGGAGGGTGCCTGGATCAGGTCTTGGCTCTGTTCTGGAAAGACGTAGAGCAGTGCAGGAAAGCTGATCCCTGTTACAGCGTTCTAACATCCCATTCAGTGGGGAAAAAGCCATTGCCACCAATGTGGTGACAGCAAGGTAGGTTTTTCCTCTAAGTCCCACTATCCCAAACACCGCTGGTGCCCAGCATTCACCCCCTGCTCCTAAAATGCAAGCTCCTCGCACAGCCAGCGCTGCTCATCCGGCTCCAAGGACCAGACACCAAACCCAGTCTAACGCACCCTCCTCAGAACATCCCCCAAGGGAGTGCTCCCAGGCTGGAAAGCTGCTGGAAAGAACTGAAACCTGAAAAACAGACAATAAATTGTTTTGTAAGTGCTTGGTGGTTTTCCCAGTGAACCTGCTATTCTACCTAGAGCTCTGAAAATCCCAGGATCCTGGAGCTCTCATATCAGAACGACTTCAGCAGCATTGGGCAGGTGTAAGCCGTGGAGCAGGATTAGTTTATGGTGAGCTGGGGAGGTGGGTTTAAACTGCTCCTGCACTGGAGGAGCTGGGAAAAAATACCATTCTCTGAGGAAAATGAATTTAGGAGTCTGAATCCACAGGGCTGGTTGAGAGCACAGCTCCGGGTTGGTTCCTTCCCTTGGGGAAGACTTGGGAAATACAGAGAGATCAAGAGGGAGCAACAGATATTATTAGTCATCCAGGAGGGAGGCGGCTGCAGGGGAAGAGGGTTTTTAGTAGAGTATTTTTAGACCTGGTAAAATGAACAGAAGGAGAGGAAAAAAGAGGGAAGGAGACCTTTGAGAGGCACATAAATGCTCCCTGGAGCAGCTTGGCCCAGGCTTCCCACTCCTGCCCTGAGCATCAGCTCAGGCGGAGATTTGCTCCAACAGAAATCAGAGATGTAGAAGCAATAAAAGCCAAAGCCTTAGAGAGCATTTCCGAGGAGCCTCTCTGGGCTGCAATGACAAAAGCCCACACTTGCTGAGACATTTTACCCTAATTCCCATCATTTTAATGGGAGGCAATTGCTGAAAGAGAGTTTAGAAGCTGCTTGCAGAGCCTCCGGCGGGTGGGGGAAGATGCTGATTGTCTCTTCTTTTCTCATCCATCGTGATCCGGACCACACATACCCTCCTGGAAGCTGGCAGGAGAGTCACGGAGCTGCAGGAGGATGGGGGATGCTTCCAGGGTGGAGAAAAGGAGTGAAGCACCCAAGGAGATTCAGTACAGCCAGGAGGAGAGGAGGGATCTCCACCTCTCCAGATCAGACCAGAGGATGATGAATGAAGCCCCTCAGGGGACAGGGTGAAGCAAGGAGCTGCCTCCCCCGTGGTTCTCTGGGGAAGCAGCCCTCACGTTGCCTTCCCTATTCCCTCTGGGAAAGGCTCCTTCCTACCCCAGTGGAGGCAGTGCCCGTGATGCCCTGCAGTTGTTCAGCAGCCCCATCAGCGCATCCCTCCTAATTCCCTCCATCCCACCTGGAGAGGCTTGCTAGGGCCTCTGCAAGCGCATCCCGATTTGTTGAGATAGCATGCAGCCCTGGAGAGGGTTGCTGGAGCCTGGGATGAAGTGTGTGGGTTTGCACACCTGACTGGGTATATCCCCTGCTCTTCACGGGAGCCCCTGGGAATAACCCAAGAGCACCATGGGGCCAGGAATGCCTCTTCCCCCTTGTGTCCTCACAGTGATGCAGTGAACCACAGCAAGGAAGAGCCTGAAATTCCTTCCACCTCAGTGGATCCCTGAAGTGGTGGGATTTGTCCCCGTAGGCTGCACCGGCCTTTCTTGAGCCCTGGAATGGTTGGGTGCTGTCATTCCTGCTCAGTGCTTCCAGCTTTCCTGGCCTCTCTGGAACTGGTGTTTCCCTTTGCTCTGAGGACCCTCCCAAAATTGCTTTTAAGTTAATTTCCAGATTTTCTCCTCGAGCTGCCTTATTTTTGCCCCCTGGCTGAAGCTCCCCCCATGCTGTGAAGCCAGGTGGATTTGGAACTCTCTGCCTTTGCCCCAAGTGCTCCCTGGTGGTGTCCAAACTCTGGGCTTTGCCAGCTGGAGCAGCTCAGCCATAGGGAACCACACAGCAGCCGTGGCCTTGGATACTCGGATGTCCTGGCTCTGCAGGAGACCCTGGATAGCAGCTACAGCCACCTTCCCCCTGAGCTGAGCATTTTGTTCAAGGGGGAGCTGGTCTGAAAGCTTGATTTGGAAAAATAAGGTTAATGATGATGAGCTGATTTTAATTGGGGGATTGAGGAGGGATGCGGGGAGCACAAGGCCTGTGAGCGGGGGGTGGGCAGTCTGGCATGGCTGCACATGGCTTCCAGTGGCATTACAGCATGTCACCAGTAACTATGAAAACATGGATGTATCCTGCCTGTTATTTTAGGGGCTGTTTTCCATGCAGGTGGCATTGAAGAGAAGGTCCCATCCATCCTGTGCATGTGGGAGGGACTGGGTTTAGTCCAGATGCTCTTTGGCTTTGGCTGTGCTCTTTGCATACCTGCCTTAAGGTCTCTTCATGCAAATGAGCCATTAATACTTGATGACCAAGTGTTAATTGCAGCACTGTGGCCTCTGGAAGCTGTGGCTTTGCTTCTTGGTGACTCTGGAGATGATGCCCTGGAAATTCTGGACTGCACCTCCTGGCTATCCTGGGGCAGCAGGCAGCAGCAGTCGTGGCATTGAGTTCAGAGCAATGCTAAACCCAGCTAAGGGGGAATTAATAATTCCAGGATCCCTTTAAGCTGGGGGGAACACTAGGCTGGGGGGTGGGCTGCGCAGCGAGGATCCAAGCTCTCACCTTTCATATTGAGAGCATGGCTGGGAGTCGCTCGCTGAGGGGCTTCACTGGGGGGAGGGCACAAAACCTGGCCCCATGATGGCACCTGTGACAGGAGCAGGTACCCCCAACAGGGGCAGGTGCCTGCCCTGATTGCAGAGCATTGACCCGTGCTCATTCCCAGGCTCAGAGCAGCATCCAGACTCTGCTCCCGAAGGAATTTGGCTGCTGCTTGAAACCATCTGGTCCAGCAAAACACATTTAGTCCAGCAAAAAACCTGTGAGCTGTGTACTCCGAGACAAGCAGTGCTGCCGAGCAGCGCTCCGTCCATCTGTCTGTCCGTCCCAGGCATCTCACAGGGGCTTTAACAGCCACCTGAGGAAAACACAGCCTGGTCTTGGCCCCAAAAGTTCCCCCAAGGCTGGGATGAACTGGGTGGTTTCGGAGCTGGGTGTTGGGAGGGGTGGCAGTGCTTTGTCTCCTTGGGGATGTGGGATCCTGTTATCTCATTAAGAGAGGCCAAGTCACCATCCCGGAGTAAGTGGCTGAGCCGTGACTAGACTGCAGTAATCCCGAGGGATTAGTGTGTTGGCTGGGCTGGCCCTGCAGCAGCACTTTGTTCTTCAAGCTCTGAAGCATCTCCTCTGCCGGCAAGCCAAGGGCCCGGGCAGTGCTTTGGGGTTGCTTTTAGGAGATTCACTGAGTGATAGAAGAATTGTTTGGGTTTCTTTTGCGCCTCCCATTGTAAAATGTTCCTTGAGCACAAGGAGGAGCTGGGAAAAACCAAAATCCTCCTGCCTGGATGCTTTCCTGTCCCTCAGCAGGGTGGTCGTGGTGGTCAGCAAGCCGTGCCTGCCTGTGGGGTGGGCTCAGGCCAGGGGCTTGTTACCATGCTGGTTTAATTGCTTTTGTTGTTGGAACCAAGATGCCAGCAGCCGAGTGGGCTCTGGAACAAGGGAACCCTGGGCGGGTCCCAGACAGACCCAGCGGTGTGGCTTCACCCCCAGGCACAGAGATGGGGCAGGAGGCGGGGCAGGGGATAGAGCAGGGGGGCTGACAGGGAATGGACCGGGCGGCAGACAAAGGGGGTAGGGAGTCTGAGAGGGAGTAAGAGAGGGGTCCGGCAGCGGAGCAGAGGGTCAGGCGGTGGGGCAGGGGATGGAG
>VWZW01006493.1:217334-240854 GCA_013397115.1 Edolisoma coerulescens
CCGTGGGAGTCCTCTCCCCCCCGTCCTCGGCTCGGCCGGGTTCAGGCCGTGCCACGAGCACGCGTGTCCCCACAAGCACGCGTGTCCCCACGCGTCCGTGCTCCCGTGTCCCCACGAGCACGCGTGTCCCCACGCGTCCGTGCTCCCGTGTCCCCACGAGCACGCGTGTCCCCACGTACCTGTGTCTCCATGCACCTGTGTCCCCATGCCCAGTGCTGCTGTCACAGCTCCTCCGGCCAGTGGGGACTGCCCCTCACCCAGGTAGAAGGAATGGAAACAAGTTTGGGGCGAGAAGTGGGTTTTTAGGGTCTGTTTCTACAGGGAGCATGGTCACCCCTGCGCTGCTCACCTGGGAAGAGGGATTTGGCTTTTCCCGGTGCTCCAGCAGGTCCCTCAGATGCAGCCTTGAGCCCCCAGGGTCGTGGCTGCTATTGGCACCATTGCAGGATCCAGACATCCTGGAGGGATAACGGGAGAGGGATGCCCCATCCTGCTCCCGGGAGTTGCTGCTCACCCAGAAGCATTGCAAGGAATGATTTCCACCAACACTAGATCCCAGCTTAATTTAGGAATATCCTGCTAGGGCAATAAGCACTGCTATGTTCCTGCTGGGGTGACGCTTCCCGAGAAAGGTGGGTCCTGGATGGCAGCTGATCATAGAAGTGCACATCTGGATATGAGCTCCTTGCATCTGCTCCCCAAATCCTCCATCCTTACTCCTTTATCTCTTCCTGTTCCAAAAAAATGCCCAAATATTTGCATCTGCTGGGAAGCAGAAGACTCTGGTCAGCATGACTGGGAATGTTTCAGGAACGTTTGAAGGTGGTGGAAGACCTTCCTGGACCGCTGACCCTGTCAGACACAGCCACACTCCCTCCCCAGACAGAAATCACCACTGCTGGAAGAGATTATCCTTGCATAAAATCCCCATTTAAAATTAAAAGCCTGTATATTGGGGCAGCTCATGGGAAAGGCTCTGGCTGCAGCCAAGCCAGCTGGGCACATGGGGCAGGATTGACCGAGTGCCCTGAGCAGTAATTAAGTGAGAAGAGTAATGAGCGGATGTGCATATTTTAATGGAGGGATGGAGATCCTGGGGGTCCCTCTGGATTTCTGCCTCTCCTCGGATCCAGCCCCCTGTGATGGGCTCTGGCTGTGCTGTGGGGTCGGAAGTGCCGGAGAGCGGCAGCCTGGGCTCTGAACTTTACAGTGAACTTCCCTCGTGGTCCCTGTGCAGTCTGGATTCTGTAGTCTTGCTTTTTGCCAGTTGTTCCCCCCAAAATTGCTTCTTACCATCCTTTTTTTCCCCTAAGGTTTATCTGTGTATTGGAAAAGTCCACATTCCTTAAACTGGATTTAAAAACTCCATGTCCAAGTAATTAAACTGCATAAGTTGTTTATGGCTGGAGAAATCCAGTTGCCCAGCACTCCAGGTGCTGTTCCCTGTGGTGGGCAGTGATGTGTTCACTGTGGTGAGCTCTTGTCTCTGGTGTTGGTGGAGCCAAACCCTTCCTGGGATCATTCCAGCTCTCCCCTCCTGGCTTCAGGTGTCCCTCTGGAGCCCTTGGGACCCACCACAGATCAGCTGGGTGGTTGCCTTCTTTTCCTTTGCCTCGAAGGTGGAGGAGAAGTTGGATCACACTGTCTCATCCTACCCCACCTCTCCTGATGGTGTGGAACTTGGGATTTTTGCTGGAGGCTCTGGAAGAGCCAGCGGTGGGTCAGGTCCTTGCACATGCAGCTCATGGGTGCATCCCCCCGTGGATCCCAACCTCTGCTACCCTCAGGAGGAGCTGGCAGCTGGTGGAGTGGGCTGTCCAGGCACACTCCAAATGGACATCCTACAACTTTATTTTGGTTTTCCGACTGGGATAACAGCATGACAGCTCTCAAGGCAAAGGCGTGCTAGGAGTCGGGCATCAGCTTCCAGCCTCGCATGTCTCCTCGTGGTCGGAGACCTCTGAACCTCACACCACCACTCCATTTCCTGGCTCAGGTGTTTTTTTCCCTGGAAACCCCACCTGTGCTGGAAGAGCTCTGTAAGACTCCTCCATTGGGCATTGCTGAGTGCCAGAGGGGCTGGTGGTATCATCGATCTGAAGTCATCATCCTCCTGGCCTCAGGAGAGCAGGCCTGGAGGCAGCAGGGCAAGGTCTCTGCCAGGGCAAGGTCTGCCAAGAAGAGCATGGTGGTGATGCCACTGGATTCCAGTGTGGCTCACGGAGCCTGTTTCCATCTTCCCGGTGACTCTGTTTTGAGGTGTTCCACGTGCAGGCTGTGGGACAAGGTGACCCCAAACACCTGCACTGGTATCACTTGGGATTCAGGGCTGTCTCTGGACACCTTGGTCCTCCTCCTGCTGGCGTCTGGGCTGATGGCATCGGCATGTCCTCCTGGAGAGGGACATCTGCAGCCACCACCACTGGGAGTGACCCCGGTGGATGCAGTGAGGTCTTGGGGTCTCTATCACTGGAATATGTCATTGGTTTGGGAAAAATGGTTGTTTTCATGGCCCAAGCAGTGGGAAATGTGAGACCTGTGTCATTTTGGGAATTAATCTCATCTGGGAGCAGGAGGTGAGAAGAGCAGCAGCATCTTCCGGGAGATGCTCACACAGCCTGGACAAGGACCTTCATCCCCAGAGCAGCTCCAGGATGCAGCTAGCCAGGAGAGGAGAGGAGAGGAGCACTTGCTTTCCGAACCCATGGATTCAGCAGCAGATGCAGCCAAATAACCTGGATTAAGTGGTGGGAAGGTATTTTTCACGTCTCCTGACTTCCTGCTCACAGGAAGCCCACGGGACTGAGCGGGAAGACAGGTTGAGCATCCTCCTATCCAATACGTAGAAATGTATCCCTGGGTTTTACATCCCGTGTGGCCGGCCAGCCCTGCCGGCACTGCTTTCCTGCCTTCCTGGCTCCCTTTCCCTCCGGCTGCTGGCAGGCACAAAGCCAGGCTTGTTCCCTGCTCCTGCTGCTGCTCTCAGGCCACAGGTGCCCAGCATGGGGGGACCGCAGCCACCCCAGCTGTCCCCAGGAGCTCTCGCCAGTCCTCAGCGGAGCAGTGAACACCCCAGGTGTTACCCAGCTGGCTTTGCTCCAGGATTTTGCTGGACAAAACCGTTCCCTGAGCCCATCGAGGCTGGGATTTGCCATTAGCTGCTGGTGGTGGGTGATGTTTAAAGAGAGGTGTGCCCTCGGAAGAGCTCGCCTGCCTCCCATGTCCTGCACACCTCCAGGGCCTGAACCAAGCTTTGCTTTACTGGGATTTGCATTTTAATTGAGCCCATGGATTTTTCTTCCAGGCTTGTTGTAGTCAAGTCTCCTGCTCACTCCCTTCTCCGAAGCTCCTGCGTCGGCAGGGATTGTGAGCAGTTTTCCAGAGGTATGCTCCATCCCGGCTCTCCATTTATAGAAAGGAATTAAGGAGAAATGAGGGAGCATTACTAAGAGGATTTGCACTGCGACTTACTCAGTTTCTCCAAATAATTTGCAGTAGCTCTGGATTCTTTAATCAACACTCATTTCCTTTTGGAAATGAAAGAAGCGGGAAGGCGTTGTGTTGCTCCTGAGCCAAGCTTGGCTCTTTGCCTCCAAATGGGAAATTTTGGATTCAGAGAGTGAGAGCGTAATTTGGGGTGAACTGGTGGGGAGTGAGGGTGTGTGTGACAGAGGGAAGTGTGTGTCGGGGCTCAGAAAGCCTCTGTCGTCCTGACCCTCTCCCTCCATGCAGTTTTGGGCTCCTCTGTCCCTGTCTGGAGCCTGCAGATGCGCTCAGGTGACATGAGACCTGGTCCGTGGGTCACCCCAGCGCGGAGCTGTTGATGGTTCCTCCCTGCTGTGGGATCTCCTTGTGAGAAGGGCTGGGCTGGATCAGGGCTTGGGGATTCTCATGGGATTCGTCCAGCTCATCCCGAGGGCTGGCAGCGCTCATTCCCAGTGGAATTCGGTGTTGAATTCCCATGGGACATGGCTATGGTGGCCTGTCAAGCCATGGGCAGTAGACCTTCCACGGGCTTATGGGAATCCCCTTGGTGTTGCAGAGGGAGGAACAGACAGCTGGGCAGATCCCACTGCTCAGGGATAGATGCTCCTGTCCCAAATGGCCTGTGTCTTTCCATGCATGTGCTGGTGGGGTTTCCTCACGCTGCTCAAGTGGCACTTGGAAAGCTAACAGTGCTTGCAGCATTCCCAGCCCTTGCAGTCTTCCCAGCACTTGTAGCATTCCCAGCCCTTGCAGTGCTCCCAGCCCTTGCAGTATTCCCAGCCCCTGCATCCTTCCCAACCCTTGCAGCACCCCTGGAGCCACTCTCCAGCCTGGCAGATCCCTGTGCCCAGCCCTGCCCCAGGTCCTGCCCCACTGAGCTCAGTCCCACATCCTGGCCCTGTGGCTCTGCCGGGGTGGCCGGAGGGCAGTGTCACCCTCACACCTCTCCTTGTGCAGTGGGCCCCTCTGGACTCTCCTCCCGCTTCCCGCCTGGCCCGTTGCACAAGAGGAAGCTCCAGGGTTTCCTGTCCCGGCAGCAGGGTGGGGTGTGGGGCTGTCCCATGTCCCCCAGGTCCCCTGCTCTGTTCACCAAACTGGAGCTGGGCCGGCAGTGCTGCCCAGATGTGTCCTGGTGGGTCAGAAGTTGCCCTCGTAGGTTGGAAGCTCATAATTAAATTAAAATTCCATCAACTGCAGGTGTGGGATGGTGGTGGGAAGTGGCATCTCTGAGTCAGGGTGAAGGACCCTCCATGGGGAAGGGGTCTGGGCTTGCTGTCCAGGCAGCCCCAAGTTTCCCTCCTTTCTGACCCAATTTGGCAGCCAAATCACTCTCCCTGACCCCACTTGTCCCCCCCGGAGGTGACAATTCCAGCCTTGGTCTCCTGCTGCTGCTCCGTGCTCCCCCAGTTTGCTGATGTGGGCGCTGCCGGAGACACTGGTGTGGCAATTTGGGCATGTCCCAAATGGCTTCCGGGGATGCAGTGGGAAAGTGGGGTGTCCACAAGGACAGGAAAGGGAGATCCAGCTTTTCCTTGGAAAACCTTTCTGCCTTCCAGACAGATATTGTGTGTGCTTCAAATGGAGTTGAGGAACTTGGGGATGGAAGCTCTGGGAGGTCCCTGCCCGGAACCAGGGGCTGTCACCCTCCCACTGTGTCTCCTCACTCTGGGAGGTCACTGGGCCTTCCTTGGCTGGAAAAAGTGTCCTTGCTTTGCTGAGAAAAGCGGGCACGGAAGAGCAGTTGAACTGCGAGCTCCATTTCCAGCTTTCCCAGGGATGCAGCACTGCTTCCCTCCGGAGACCACCCCTGCTCCGGTCGTTCGAGGACGGCAGGAGCGGACACGTGCCGGCTTCGGGAGAGTGGTGCCTCCATCCCACCTCTGGCTACGAGCTTCCACTCCCCAGCTCTGGCTTTGCATTTGGCTTGCTCCTTGCGGTCCAGGAGTCCATTCTGAGGTGGGATGTGCGTTTAAATGCCGACCCTGGCACTCCTCACTGTGCCAGCTGGTTCATCACGGCTGTCCCGACTGCGCCTTCAGAGCTGCAGGCTGGGATTTTGGATGAGGACAAGCTGCCCCTGGAGTTGGATCCATGGCACGTGTCACAGATGGCTGTTGGGATGCAGGCATCCTGCTCCAAGCCTCTGGGACATGGGCATCCCTCTCCAGACTGGCAGAGGCACCTTGCCAAGCATTTTTTAATGCTGAATTTAATTTTATGGTTTTCCTGACAAGGGGCTGTGGCTGCTGGGACAGGCAGAGCTGCAGAGGTGACTCTTGTCCTCGTGTGCTGGGAACCTGTTGCCTCCATCCTGCTCCTCAGGAAGCTCCTCTCCACTGCTGGTGTTCCTTTCAGCTCTCCTTAAAAAGCCAAGCTGAGATCCAGGTTCTGCTCTGGGTGCCTGGGATGAGTGTCTCGCCACTGGCAATCCGGGTCCCCTGCCACCTCAAAATGAGCCTCCTGCATCTTGCTGCTGACCTCCCATGTCACCTCCATGATCCTTACTGGTCACCTCCGTGGTCACCACCCAGAGCCGACAGGGATCTGGGTAGTGGGGGTGTGTAGGGATGTGGGGATGATGTAGCCATGGGGATGTGGCTGCAAACACCACAGAGCAGCGCCGTCCCTGCAGCAGAACTGGTTCATACTGGGACATCCAGACACAGTTTCAGCTAAGGGGGTGCTTGGCTCTGGGCTGGGGGTGCTGGGCTCGGGGTGCAGCTGTGGGTGGGGTCTCAACTGTCTCAGGCCATCATCATTCCCACTCCAGCTGGCACATGTTTTGGTGGCAGAAGGACTTCCTGGGGGGTTTGGGCTGTACCCTCCCACATTTGGGGCTCCTGTGGGCCCCTCCAGCCCCACTCAGCACAGAGTCACCAGGGTCCATAGAGATGAAGCCATATGGGGCCACCTCAGAGAGGGCCAGGAAGCAGAGTTGCAGCAAGGATTGCAGTGAGGAAGGCATTGGAATTAATCTCCCGGCTGTAATTGGTTTATATCAGTAATAAGCTGCTTCTGGCAGTGCTGAGCCAGACGGTTCCTTCCCTTGGCAGCAGGATGTTCACGGAGCAGGTGCCAGGGAAGCACTTGGTGATGTGGGAGCTTGGGGAGAGGGTGACCCTGAGCTGGCATCATTGTGTCCCTGTGTAGGATCAGAAATGATGTAGAGTTAAAAATCCTGCCTGGAAACTGCCTTCCATAGGATAAATGGTGGCTGGCTGTGCCCAGCCTCCTCAGCGTGGACTCCCCAAGGTCCTGCATGGCAAGTGCTGCCTGTGGGTCCACTCCTGCCCCTCTGATCCATGGAGCAGCCAGGACCTTGCCAGGCAGCCCTGGCAGTGGTCTTGCCATCCCACTGCCTGATTCTTGGTGCCCCCCCAAATTGTGCTCCCCATTCAGCCCCCCCAAAAGTGGGGTAGGAGCCGCCAGCTGCTGCCCACAGTCCAAGGGCAGGGGAGGGATTTGCCTTCCCTCTGCCTGCCCCACCACTCTGAGGGCAGCAGAGGGTTCTTTGTGGGCACTGCTTTAATTGCATCGTTATTATCCTGAGTAAATGAGTCCTGGCAGCAGCTGAAGCTGGTGGATGCCAACTGCATCCCAGAAAGGCATCCGGGAGAGGTCAGCATCCAGCTGGCACAAGTGGGGACTGGGGACCTGGATGGGACCCAGCCACTGGCAGGTGCTGGCAGAGCTGGAGGGTCTCAGTGAGCGAGGGGGGGACCGTGAGGGAGCCTCAACCCTTCCCATCTCACCCCCCTCCATCACCTCTCTCTTGCAGACCGTCAGCATCAATAAGGCCATTAATGCGCAGGAAGTGGCTGTCAAGGAGAAACACGCCAGGAATATCCTTCTCAAAGCTGGCCGTGGGACAAGGAGTGTGGGAGCGGGGCTGGGGCTGCCTGGAAAAGGGGCAGCATCAAGAGGGTGTGTGAGGAGAGGTGCCCAGGGTGCTGGGGAGGCTGGATGGGACCTTGGAGTGCTATGAACGGCACTGGATATTTTTCCAGCGTGGCACAGGGTCCCTGCTCCTGCTGTCACAGCCTTTGAATGTTGGTAGGTGCCCAGGCTGGTGCTCCCAGCACTGCCATCCCATGAGAGGGCGGGAGCGGAAGGTGCCCGCAGCAGGTTGGGACACTGCCACAAAAAGTGGATCCCCAGCATCCCAAGCAGGCACCTGGGAAGGCTCAGCGGAGGCACAGCCCCAGCCTTGCATGTGCCGTGGTGCTCCTTGAGCAGAGCTGGGGGAGAGGGGGTGGCTTGTGCCACTTTGGGGACAGCACGTGCTTGGGGTGGGCAGCATTAGCTCCCTGCGGTGGCCTGGCCCCGCTGGGCTCTGCAGGTGCAGCTGTCTTTGGGTGGCCGTTCTCCATCGCCAGAGGGCAGAGGGGTGTTTCCTTGACCGCCGGCACCGTGCATCCTGGGCACGCACCATGAGAAGGGAGCACAGACCTTCTGGTCAGTGGTGAACCGGCTGCCGCTGTCTGGCAACGCCGTGCTCTGCTGGAAGTTCTGCCATGTCTTCCACAAGCTCCTCCGGGATGGACATTCCAATGTGAGTGCCCAAAGCTCAGCTTGGGGCCAAATCCTTTCCCCTGCAGGGCTGCACTGGGTGATGGGGGATGCTGGAGGGTCAGTGTCCTTCTGGGGGGTCAGTCCTGGGGTGGGGACTGGAGCTGGAGGCCTCCCAGAGGGTCATTGGCCTCCTAGGGGTCAATCCTGAGTAAGGACTGGAGCTCTCCTGGAGGGTTGGTGCCCTCCTGGGGGTCAATCCTATGTGGATACCAGTGCTGGAGCTCTCCCAAAGGGTCAGTGCCCTCCTGCAGGTCAATCCTGGGTGCCAGAGGAAACGGCTCAGCGCCTGGCAGTGCCACCGGTGCAGGAGCCATCAGCAAGGATCCTCCTTGGGGAAGCTGAGGCACCCAGGGCTGGCAGTGGTGATAAAGGGTTGGGAATGCACCAAGAGCTCCCAGTTGCTGGTTTCAAGTATGGAACACCGTGTCCTGGTGCTCTGCCTGCTGATTGTCACCATCGTTCCTCCAGGTCCTGAAAGACTCCGTGCGATACAAGAATGAGCTGAGCGACATGAGCAGGATGTGGGTGAGTGACCGACCCTGCCAGCCATGGTGGGAAGATCCCGGGGGTCCCTTGGCCAGGCTGGGGGGGTGGAGGTTTGGGGGGTTCCCTCTCCAGGAAGCAGAGCACAGCCATGGCTGACCTGTGGCTGTCATCACCTGCCTGGGCTGGGTCTCAGTTGCATTTGGTGCTCCCTTCCCCCAAAATCAAATGCCTCCTTCCTATTTCATGGCAAAACCCAGTAAAAACTCAGCTCTGACAGTCAAATGAAGCATTGAAACATGCAGAGAAGGTGATGAGAAGGTCTGACCAAATCCCTTCAGTGCAGCCAGCCTGCATCCAGCTGCCAGCAAGGAGGGTTTGGCTGTGGTTTTGGGGAGATAAGGGAGGGGCCAATCATTCTGCAGCAGAAAAAGGCTTTTCCACAGCCTGCTCTGGATCTCAACAGCTTTTTGGGGTCCCCACAGGGCCACCTGAGCGAGGGCTACGGGCAGCTCTGCAGCATCTACCTCAAACTGCTGAGAACCAAGATGGAATTTCACACCAAGGTAAGCCCCCCCGTCCCCGTCCCCAAGGCTGTAGCAAGGGGTGGGCACTGGGGTGACAGCAATGGACCAGTATGGCCATCCTTCTGCCTCCGTGAAATACTTCCGAAGCTGCCAGTGACCATCAAAAATGGCCCAAGGACCAATACTTTGGGGGTGGCAGGATTCCTGGTGGCCTAGGGCTCCTTGGGCTGGGCTGGGAGTTGGTGGGCTACAGCAGTAGGAGACACACACCCCCCTTCTCCCCCCCCAGTTATCCTAGATGGGAAAAGGGGGAAAAACTGCTGGAAAGAGGTGTTTTCTGTGCCCATCACCCTGTTTTGGAAGTGTGATGTGACCTTCCTCAAAATGCCAGGGCAGGTACCCCTTGGGGCAGATACCATTCCGTCCTGTCCAGCTCTCTGCTGGCAGCCCCATCTCCTCCCTGCTGGGCAGGTTTCTCAACCCAGGGGTTTCTTGCTGGGAAGAGCAGAGATGCTGTGGATTAGGGATGCTGTGGTCACCCAGGATTCAGGACCCTGTGTTACCTCCCTTTTCCCCCACATCACTCCCCTCGCTCATCCAGGAGCTGACTTGGAGGCTGCAGGATCACAGCTCTGGTGCTCCCAGAGCTGTGGCCAGACCAGGAGAGCCTCTGGAACCCTTTCCCAACTCCTGTTTCCCCCACAGAATCCCCGATTCCCTGGAAATCTGCAGATGTCTGACCGGCAGCTTGATGAGGCTGGGGAGAACGACGTCAATAATTTGTGAGTGTGGGGCAGGGGAGGGTCAGGGAGGGATTGGGTGCAGGTGGGGGGCACGATCTGCCCAACCCCCCCGGCAGCATGACCAGGCAGGGACAGGACCTTCCTCCTGCCCCCTGCCCTGTGGCAGGTCCTGAGAATGGGCAGAGCCCCGGGCAAGGCTGGTGCATCCACACTAGAGCACCCTCATCAGAGGCTGAGGCTCAGGGGTGGCCTTGGGGACAGTCCCCAACCATCCTCAACCCTGTTTCCTAGTTTTCAGCTGACGGTGGAGATGTTTGACTACCTGGAGTGTGAGCTGAACCTCTTCCAGACAGGTAAAGCCCCGCATTACTCTGAGACAGGGTGGAATGAGAGATCTGCAGGAGTCCAGCCCCTTCGTGGGGCTGATCTGAGTTGGAGGAGGCTCTGAGGGGGGAAGTTGGCTGAGGGCACCACAGCTCAGCTCTTCTGTGGGCACTTCACCTGAATTATGGTTCAACAAGGCAAAGTGGAAGGTGCTGCACCTGGGTCAGGGCAACCCCTGGTATCAATCCAGGCTGGAGGATGAAGGGATGGAGAGTAGCCCTGCCAGGAAGGACTTAGGGGTGCTGGAGGATGAGAAGTTCAACATGTCCCAGCCCTGTGTGCTCCAAAACCCCCCATGCCCAGGGCTGATGCCCCAGCATGGGCAGCAGGTGAGGGGGGGATTCTGCCCCTCTGCCTCGCTCAGGGGAGACCCCACCTGCAGAGCTGCTCCAGCCCTGGTGTCCCAGCACAGGAAGGACCTGGGGCTGCTGGAGCCAGGCCAGAGGAGGCCACAGAGCTGCTCTGAGGGCTGGAGCCCCTCTGCTCTGGAGCCAGGCTGGCAGAGCTGGGGGTGCTCACCTGGAGAAGTGCCTAAAGGGGCTCCAAGAGGACCAGAGAGGGACTTTGGACAAGGGATAGAGTGACAGGACAAGGAAGAATGGCTTCCCACTGCCAGAGGGCAGGGTTAGATGAGATATTGGGAAGAAATTCTTGGCTGTGAGGGTGGCAAGGCCCTGGCATAGGTTGTCCAGGAAAGCTGTGGCTTTCCCATCCCTGGAAGAGTTCAGGGCCAGGTTGGATAGAACTTGGAGCACTCTGGTCTAGTAGAAGGTGTTGGAATGAGATGGTCTTCAGCTGCTCCCAGCTGGTTTTGGAGCATCTTCCCTCTGGCACACCCAACACACTCGAGTGCCAGTGGGACAACAGTGACAGGCAGAGCACAGGGGTCGCGTGTCAGCTCTGCCCAGGAACGTGGCTGGGGCTCAGTCCCAGCTGGAGACCCATGGTGCCAGGCTGGAGTGTTCCCAGGCCTGTGTGGGAGACCTGGGTGGGAATTTCCCCTCCCAGTCAGCTCACAAACGGCTGCAGGGCAGCAGGCTGTGTCCCCAAGGGCAGGGGGTGTCTTGCTCCAGGTGAACGGCTCTTGCCCTGGATGACATCTGTGGATTTGGCAGACACAGTGTGGCACCCTCTGGCGCTGCTGGTGCTGCTGGGTCTGATCCTGCCCTCCTTCCCGGCAGTGTTCAGCTCCCTGGACATGTCGCGCTCGGTGTCGGTGACGGCGGCGGGGCAGTGCCGTCTGGCCCCGCTCATCCAGGTGATCCTGGACTGCAGCCACCTCTACGACTACACCGTCAAGCTGCTCTTCAAGCTCCACTCCTGTGAGTGTCCCCAGCACCACTGCCTTTGACAGGGTGGACACAGAGGGAGGTGCTGGGGCCACCACCCTGCTCAGCCTGGGCTGTTCACCACCACCTCTTCCCCAGCCTCTTTTGGGGGATGAAGGGAGCCACCGTGGCAAGGAGGTGCAAAACCCATATCCTTCAGGATCTGGAATTGTGGCAGCTGCCAGCCCATGCTTTTCTCTGCCATGGGGGGTGTGTGGTGTGGTCCGCTCCTGCAGCAGGACACTGCCCAGAGTATTCGGACCCCCAGAGGAGGGTGGCCATCTCTGGGAAAGAGCCATCTCCGTGTGGCTGTGCTGATGGGTTGTTCCCTGATGCATGAAGACATCCGCTGATATTTCTACTTGCTGCTTCTTCCAGGTCTGCCGGCGGATACGCTGCAGGGCCACCGGGATCGCTTCCTGGAGCAGTTCCGAAAGTAAGTGCCCAGACCCAGAGCATTGGTGCTCTGGCAGTGCTCCCGAGGCACTGAGATTAAAAATGAGTGAGCAGGGACGTGCTGTGGTCTCTGGTACATGATTATTTAGAGTAACCAAAACAAAAACTGGCCACTGAGAGCCGGGAGGGGCTGTCATGGTGCCGGGGGAGGATGTCATGGTGCTGAGGGACAGCTTGATTAAAGGTCACAAGCTGCAAAGAGCAGATAGCAGGGCTGGCTGTGCTCTGACCACCCAGGGACTAACCTTGGGACAGGGGATCAACAGTGCCAAGATCCCGACTGGGATGCTCAGGTGACTGGGAGAGGTGAGAGCTTGGAGTGCTGCAGCTGGGCACTGTCCCTCCTCCCCAAAACTGGAAGTCCTGGAGGGAGGTACCCTGCTTCTGGGGAAGATGCTCCTGCAGGAACTGAAGGTGAGGGTGGAGATGTTGGCTCCAGGCAGGAAGCCCCCCTGCTCCTGGAAACTTTGGGTAGGCAGGAAGTGGTTTAGGTTGGAAGGGACCTTTGAAGGTCATCAGGTACAACCCCCTGCCATGGGCAGAGACACCTTCCACTAGACCAGGTCGCTCAAGTTCCAGGTCCTTCTCCCTGCCCATCAGGCCTGGGGTTTATGGGATAAACCCTCCAGCAGTGGGAGGCTGGCACTGGGAGGCTGGCTCCCAGGACCTGCGCTGAGTTTGGTGGCAGCACAAAACACCTTCCCCTCCAAGACAGCACAGTGGCCAGATGACACCTCCTGGAGCCAGGCAAGGGGTTGTCCACGTCGGACAAGAGCCAGCCCTGACCATTCCCTGCCCCTTGCAGGCTCAAGGACCTTTTCTACCGCTCCAGCAACCTGCAGTACTTCAAGCGGCTGATTCAGATCCCGCAGCTGCCAGAGGTGAGACCCTGCAGTCCCCATGTTCCCTGTCCCTGTGCCCAGGGGCAGCAGTGGGGCCACTGGCACTGGCAGATGGCCCAAAAAAGTCTCTTGTTGCCTTGCCCAGCTTCTTAGGTCTGGTGGCAACATGGGGCTCCTGGGCCTTGAGCATCATTCTTGTATCCCTCACTGGGTGGCATCCGGCTGGATGGAGCTGCCCTCTTGACTGGAAGCTGGGATCCCCTCTCTCACTGATCCATAGCCCTTGCCGAGATCCACCCCTGTGGGTCCTGGTTCCACCCCTGCAGGTCCTGGCTCCATCCTTGTGGGTTCTGACTCTATTCCTCTGCATCCTGACTCCATCCCTGTGGGTCCTGGCTCCATTCTCATGGGCCAAGGCATGGCCAGCTCAGCTCTAGGGCAGGATTTCAAACAACTGTGCCTTCAGCCCAGCAGCAGTGCCAGTCCTTCCCCTCAGCCCTGCTCCCCTCCCTCCCCAGAACCCTCCAAATTTCCTGCGTGCCTCTGCGCTGTCAGAGCACATCAGCCCCGTGGTGGTGATCCCCGCCGAGGCGTCCTCGCCCGACAGCGAGCCCATCACAGAACTGGTGGAAATGGACACAGCCTCGCAGGTGAGGAAGGTGGGGGCTCTCCGGCTCTGAGCCCGGGGTTATTTCTCCAAATCCACGCCGCAGTGAGGGCTGAGACAGTGGGGATGGCCTCGGGAACTGGGGAGTGTCACTGCAAAGAGATGGGTTGGTGCTGGGTGACCGTCTGGGTGCTGAGTGGCCGTCTGCATGCTGGATGTCCCGTCTGGGTGCTGCGTATCCCATCCCGTCTGGGTGCTGCCAGGGTTGAACCAGCCTGAATTCTCCCAGTGCTGCTCAGTGGTGTGGTGCCCTCCAGTGATGGGCAAGGAGAGGTTCGGCTTCCAGCGCTGCCATGGAGACCTTTAGGTCTTCACCCTCCTCTCTGCCAAGGGTTGTCCCCAGGCATTGAGTGGGGAGGGGAAGGAACATGCAGTGATGTGGCTTTGGGGATCTTCTCCCTCCAGGAGTTAGGTGGGGATGGACTACAGATGCTCCATGTTCATCGAGTTTGTCGCATTCAGTGCCCTGGGAGCAGCAGCGGGGCACCAGCCCCAGTGTCCAGGCAGCTCGTAGGCTGGCTTGGCAGTGGCACTGGGGACATGGAGGGACAAGGGCTCCCAGGTGGTGGTGGGGTCACTCCGGGTCTGTCCTGCTCTTCCCCCAGAGCCTGTTTGACAACAAGTTTGATGACATCTTCGGCAGCTCCTTCAGCTGTGACCCCTTCAACTTCAACAGCCAGAATGGGATGAGCAAGGATGACAAGTGAGCAATGCCGGCGGTGCTGCGGAATGGCCGGGATTGTACCGGGAGCTCCCTGCCTGGAGCAGCATCGCAGCCATGGTGACACAGGGGACACCTCCCCTCCCAGGCTGTGTCCCTATGGCACTGAGGGTGTACCCCGTGTCTCTCCTTCCCAGGGACCGGCTAATTGAGCAGCTTTACGGGGAGATCGCAGCCCTGAAAGAGGAGCTGGAGAACTTCAAGGCTGAGGTAGGTGACAGCCAGGTGGGCAGGATGAGATCCACTGGGAATGCAGGGTAGGCTGGTGGCTGTGTCCCTGGGTGGGCAAGACACTGTGACCCCATCTCTGTCCTGCCCTGTTCCCGGTGGCTTCCCTCATACAGGGGGTCCCCAGGTGTGCCAGGAGGCTGCATCCCTGTCGGGGGGTGGGCTCAACCCCACTGCCCAGCATCCCTGTGCTTTGCCCAGATGCACCTGGGGGCCTGCGGGGTGGTACCCGTGGGGGGGCTGCTGGGCAGTACTGGTGGGCATTGGATGGTCCTGGTGGGCACCGAACAGCGCCGTCAGCCCCCACCCATCCCCGCAGAGCGCGCGGGGTGCCGTGCAGCTGCGTGGCCGTGCCAGCGAGCTGGAGGCTGAGCTGGCCGAGCAGCAGCACCTGAAGCAGCAGGCGCAGGACGAGAGTGAGTTCCTGCGCACAGAGCTGGAGGAGCTGAAGAAGCAGCGGGAGGACACGGAGAAGGCTCAGCGGAGCCTGACGGAAATCGAGAGTGAGCAGGAAGTGCCAGCACTGGTGTGGGGTGGGGGTGAGCCCCGGGCGGGGGGTCCCAAGTGCTCAGCTCTGTGTCCCCACGTGTGTGGCAGGACGGGCACAGGCCAATGAGCAGCGCTACAGCAAACTGAAGGAGAAGTACAGCGAGCTGGTGCAGAACCACGCCGACCTGCTGCGCAAGGTGGGCTCCCAAACCCCCCCCAGAATCCCCTCTCCCAGCCGTGCCCCCTGACATCATGGGCTGCTCATCTCATTCTCTGCTGTCGCCAGAACGCAGAGGTGACCAAGCAGATTACAGTGGCCAGGCAGGCCCAGGGGGATGTGGAGCGGGAGAAGAAGGAGCTGGAGGACTCCTTCCAGCGGGTGAGCGAGCAGGCACAGAGGAAGGTGAGTAGGGAGGGGGGGGACACACCAGGGAGAAGCAGGGGCTCCCCATGGGGCACCAGTTCTGCCAACCTCTCCCCTTGCTGCAGTCTCAGGAGCAGGCAGAGGTGCTGGAGACACTGAAGCGGGAGCTGGCAGCCAGCAGACAGGAGCTGCAGGCGGTCCAGGGCACGCTGGAGTCCAGCACACAGGTGAGAGCACATGGCGGGGCCCCAGCACCCCTCTGGGTTGGGTAGCCAGGCCTTACCCATTCAAGAGGTGATACCCACCAATGACTTCAAAACCAGCTTCTTGTCATCTTCTTTCCCACATCCGAGTGGGTTTGATGTCCCGCAGGGGGGTTTCACGCTCCTGGGTGTGGTAGTATGTGGAGCAATGGGCTCCAGCAGCAGGGATTATGGAATAAAATGCCTGGAAGAACAGGGTCAGACAGCAGCTTTGCCTGCTGTGAGCTCGGGTAGCAGTGTGGCATCACGCTACAAGATGTGCCAGAGGGTATCCCATGCCTGCAGAGCTGTGGAAGACAGCAGGGGTGCCTGGGCTCGTAGGAGGCAGAAGCTGGCAGGAAAATGCAGTCACCCATCTATGAGGTGCGCAGACTTAGCAGCAGGATGGGGATGGGGCAGAGGCAGCGCCCTGCATCCACTCCTCCGTCAGGATGGTGACAGTCGTGATAAAAATGCATTTTCACTGACAAAAGTGAGAGGGCTCCCCAGGAGCCTTGGTTGTCAACCAGGTAAGGTCATCAGTGCTGCTCGGTGTGGGGAGCTGTGCCTGCACAGGCCATGGTGCACCCAGCAGGGACAGTCAGGGTGGCCCTGGCCTGGACCAAGAATGAGTCCCCAAACTGTCTCAGTCACCCTCGGCACAGCCCCGACTGCCGTTTCATGCCCCCCCAGGCAGGAGCGGAGCAGAACACTCGGATTGCCAGCCTGGAGCAAGAGAGGGACAGGCTGAGCCGAGCAGCAGAGCAGCACAGGGACAAGACAGCAGCTCTGCAGGCTGAGCTGCAGCAGCTGCAGGACACGCTCAGCCACGAGCAGGAGAGCAGCAGGACAGAGCTGGAGGTGCTGCAGACCCAGCTGAGAGACAAGGTACCATGAGGGTCCTGCCATCCCCATTGTGGCCAGACCAGGGGGGTTCGGTGGGGGCGGGTGCAGGGAATGCCCAGCGGGGGCCCTGAGCCCGGCTCTGGCCCAGCAGGAGAGCGCAGAGCGGGCGCTGCAGCAGCGCCTGGCCGAGGAGCAGCTGTCCCTGCTGCAGGGCACCGCGCGCGAGGCCGAGCGCATGGTGCAGGACGCCCTGGCTCGCATGGAGGATCCTGCTCACGTCAGCTGCACCGGCTCAGCAGGTGATGCCCCTGCTGCTCCCAAACCTGGCGTTATCCCAGCCTGCCTGCTCCCTGTGGTCCCGG
Source organism: Edolisoma coerulescens (assembly GCA_013397115.1). Classification (NCBI taxonomy): domain Eukaryota; kingdom Metazoa; phylum Chordata; class Aves; order Passeriformes; family Campephagidae; genus Edolisoma; species Edolisoma coerulescens. The sequence goes on from VWZW01006493.1 coordinate 234,075, forward strand.
CTGAGCCCTGCCTGCTGTCTGCCTGCAGATTGCCTCCTGTCCCGGACGCTGGCAGCCTCCGAGTGCGCAGAGCGGCTGCGGGACGCACACAGCAAATACCTTTCGGATGGCGCAGGTGAGAGGGGGCAGCCCCGGGCAGGGGGCACGGGGGCAGCGCTGGCACGCGGGGCGGGTGGGCAGCGCGGTGGGCGCTGAGGCCTGTGCCCGCTGTCCTCCTGCAGCCGTGGGCTCCCTGCTGCCCTGCCTGGCCCTCTTTGCCCACCTGGTCAGCGACACCCTCCTGCAGGGCAGTGCGACCTCCCATGTGGCCCCTGTGGAGCCTGCTGACCGTGAGTGCTGCCCCCGGCCAGGGGCTGGGTGGGCAGGGGCCAGCGTGGGCAGGGGTCAGAATGGGCAGGGGATCAGGGTGAGCATGGGTTGGGGTGGGTAGGGGGTCAGGGTGGTCAGAGGCGGGGCGGGCAGGGAACTCGGTGTGCAGGGGATCAGGGTGAGCAGGGGCTGGGGTGGGGAGATGTTGGGGTGAGCAAGGGCTGGGGTGGGCAGATGTCAGGGTGGGCAGGCGCCAGGGCAGGCCAGGGCAAGGAGGATGCTGGGGTGAGCAGAGGCCAGGACGGGCACGAGTCATGGCAGGATGCTGGGAAAAGGTGGGCAGGATGCTGCGGTGGGTAGGAACCAGATATCTCCTCCCCACGTGTGGCCCTCTCAGCCCCCCATGCTGCCCACGCAGGTCTGCTGGAGCTGTGCAAGCAGTGTGGCAGCGAGGCTGTGAGCTACCTCAGCGCCCTGCAAGACCCAGGGACAGTGGCAAGTGCTGACTGCAGCCTGGTGACAACCTGCCTGGGCCAGATCAGCACCATCGGGGAGGTGGGTGCCCTAGGAGGGCTAGTGGGATGGGATCAGGCCATGGCAGGCACTACCAGAGAGACTGTACTGCTCCTGGACAGTCCCTTTCATCCCATCCTGTCCCCAGGAGCTGCGTCCCAGAGGTCTGGATGTCAAGCAGGAGGAGCTGGGTGACCTGGTGGACAAGGAGATGGCAGCGACGGCCGCAGCCATTGAAACAGCATCTGCCCGTATCGAGGTGAGGGTCACCATGAGCAGAGAGGTGCCCACAGGCACCGTGCTGGGGGCCTGCTGGGACCACTGGAGAGGCCAGAGAGGCGCACTGGGCTCAGCACAACCTCTCTCCCCTCAACCAGGAGATGCTGAGCAAGGCACGGGCTGGTGACACTGGGGTGAAACTGGAAGTGAATGAGAGGTGAGTGGTGGTCAGGGCACTGGACAGAGCCAGGCAGGCAGGATGGGGACAGGTGCTGCAGGCAGGGCAGCTGCTCCACAGGTGGGGCTCAGTGGTGTTTGTCTCGCAGGATCCTGGGCTCCTGCACAGGCCTCATGCAGGCCATCCATGTCCTGGTCCTGGCCTCCAAGGACCTCCAGAGAGAGATCGTGGAGAGCGGACGGGTGAGCTGGGACAGGGATGCAGGAAGGGGGCAGGCAGGGATGTAGGAAGGGCTGAGGGCAGGGATGAAGACAGGGGTGCTTGTCCAGCTGGGGGTCATCACGCACTTGCTGGGACATGCTGCTCCAACCCTTGGCCCACTGGGACTTCCCCACCAGCTGCCAGGAGCTCCTCTCCAACCCCAGGGTCTCACCCTGGTTATGGTTCCTGGGGTGTCATGGTGATCCCTGATCTCCCTTCCCACACAGGGGACCCCACAACCCCCAAGTTCAGTGTGTCCCTAGCTCCCACACACATCCTGAATGACACCCTGACCTCCTCCTTTCCCCCCAGAGCAGGGGTCTGGGGCTGCCCGGTGACTAATTGTGCCTTTACCAACGGCAGGGTGCAGCATCCCCCAAGGAGTTCTATGCCAAGAATTCACGCTGGACCGAGGGTCTCATCTCTGCCTCCAAGGCAGTGGGCTGGGGTGCCACTGTCATGGTGTAAGTGCCACTGTCACCAGAGTGGGGAGAGGATGGCAGAGTCCTGCCGTCGCCACAGGGAGGGGACATGGGTGGTGGGACGATGCTCCAGCCCCTCTCTGCTCTCCTGCAGTGATGCTGCTGACCTGGTAGTGCAAGGCAAGGGGACATTCGAGGAGCTGATGGTCTGTTCCCGGGAGATCGCGGCCAGCACCGCTCAGCTGGTGGCAGCCTCCAAGGTAGGAGCAAGGCTGCTCCCCTGCTCATGGTTCAGGGTGATGCTGGGGCACCATGTGGTCACCCCAAATCGCCGGGCTGGTCTTCTGCTTGCCGGGTGGGGTGTGACCCCTCCTCGCTGTCCCGGCAGGTGAAGGCAGACAAAGACAGCGCCAACCTCTGCAAGCTCCAACAAGCCTCCCGGGGCGTCAACCAGGCCACGGCCAGCGTGGTGGCCTCCACCAAGGCTGGGAAGTCTCAGGTGGAGGAGAAAGGTAAGTGTTGGGTTGCAGGGATCTTAGAATCATATAATCACTTAGGTTGGAGCAGCTCTCTAAACCAATTGAGTTTAACTGTTCCCCCACTACTAACCATGTCCCCCAAGTGACACATGTTACATGGCTTTTAAATCCCTCCAGGAACTGTGACTCCACCATGCCCTGGGCAGCCTCTGCCAGTGCTGAACAACCCTTTCCATGAAGAAATTTTCCCTTTAATCCTACCTAAACCTCCTCTGGCACAGCTTGAGGCCATTTCCTCTGGTTCTTATGCTTGGAGCACAGACCTGCCCCCAAAACCTTGAGTGCTCTTGGCACTCACCACCGTTGGTTGGCTGTGCCCCTGTGGTCTCTGCCCATGGCTGCCCCTCACTCCCTCCCTGCATATCCCATGATGCCAGACCCTGCCAGCTGCATGGGAGCTGCCAGGAGGTCCAAGGGGGGGAGCAGAGCTTGAGAGGGGCTGGTGGTGTCTTTCTCCACAGACAGCATGGACTTCTCCAGCATGACACTCACCCAGATCAAGCGTCAGGAGATGGACTCGCAGGTAGGAGATTCCCACGTGTTTTGGGAAACACACCTGGTCATGTCTCTCTTGGGCTTCCTAGGGTGGGCATCAAATTTGGGGTCACCATGTCCCGCTGCCCCCAGGTAGCACAAGCACAGGGGAATCCCGAGGTGTAAAGGCAACAGATGGGTTTGCCCAGGAGTCACATGCACTTATCCTCAGTCCCTCCCCGATGCTGCTCCCATCATGGCATAGCAGCCCATGGCCACCCCTGCCCCCCGTGTGCTACCCACAGCACCCACCTCTGCCTGGCATGGGGCAGCTCTGGGGAATTCCCCTGCTTGGGATGCCCACACAGATAATTGTGCCTTCACTTGCCTGCACAAGCAGTGCCCGCCTGAGCTCCATCCCCTCCCCAGGTCCACTTGTCATTTGAGCACTCGTGGGATGCACCTCTGTGATCTTTGGGCTCAGTATTGGGGGCATAACGGGTGTGAAGGGGGAGTGCTTGGCCCAGCGCCATGCCAGGGTGCTGGCTGGGCATGTCCTGGGCCATGTCCCCAGGTGCGGGTGCTGGAGCTGGAGAACCAGCTGCAGAAGGAGCGGCAGAAGCTGGGGGAGCTGCGCAAGAAGCACTACGAGCTGGCTGGAGTGGCAGAAGGCTGGGAGGAGGACGGTGAGTGGTGCCAGCCCTGCTCCAGCTGGGCAGCTGCTCCCGGAAAAGGTGGGGCAGGATGGAGAAGCCCTGCCTGCCATCCATGGCAGTGAGCAGGTTTTGCTGCAGCTGGCACAAGCCTGGGGATAGTTGGCACACATGGGCAAATCCTATGGGGTCTCTCCACAGGAGCGATCTCCAATGTGTGGGATCTGCATCATCCCCAGGCAGGGGGCTCAGGTGCTGCTAGAGCAGCCCTGTGGTTCCAGAGGGATGGGGCAGAGGGATGCCAGTGGACACCGCAGCCCCTGACCCTGTCTTCCCACCCATAGCTGCAGATTAGCACCAGTGGTAGAAGCAGCCCATGGGGGACAGCTGGGACCCTACGGGGGACGCCCCTGCGACCCCACTTGGTGCAGTCTTTTGAGAAGGTCCCCGAGGAAGTGGTGCAGAAGCCCCCCTGAAGCACACGTCCCCTGTGTCCCCCCAGGAGCCGCCTCCAGCACCAGAGCTGAGCCAACAGCGAGACCCCGGGGCTGGGGCGAGGGCTCGAGCAAACCGCGCCTGTATTTATTAGAGCTGCTGGGGGCGGGGGGAGGTGTCTGCGGGGGTCTTTAACCCTTTAGTTTTGTTTTTGCACAGATTCTGGGAACTCTTAGAGCCGTCTCTGGCTGAGCGAGAGCGGTCAGGCTTCTCTTGCCTCTCGCTGCTTTTCCAGCCTTAATCCAGCCCCTGGCTCGATGTGAACATCCCCCCTCCCCAGGAATGAGCATGCTGAAGGCCCTGGGGGTGCTACTAGGTGGGGGACAGCTTTTGGGGTGCTGCTGGGCTTGGTGCTAAGTGTGCTCCCCCTTGGCGGGGGCACCGAGTGCCTTTGGCCACTGCAGGCTGGGAGGTGGTGTTCCCATGGGACACCCTGGCCGGTGCCACGAGGTGGCAGGAACAGCTGGGAAAGGGGTGGCAGCAGGAGGGATGCTGCCATGAGCTCCTGCCCCTCATTCCAGGTTCCCAGAACGCCTCCCAAGCCCCCCCTGAGCTGGGCTGCTCTGCCCTGACAGATCACTGTGTTCATACCAGCAATAAACCCTCTGCAAGGTGCTGGGTGCGGGTTTGGGCCACCACAGTGCCACCGCACAAGCCACCAGCTCCTGGGGATGGAGGGTGACTCTAGGGCAGCAGCACAGAGGGTTCGGGGGGCAGCCAGGGTGTCCCAAAACCAGAGCATCCCAAAGCCAGAGCAAGCAGCTCCCTGTCCCCGCTCACTTTGGTGCCACCCTGGTGTCATCGCCACCCTCTTGGGTGCAGGGGGCCCAGGGCCAGTGTGGCTGTGGGCAGGGGTGGCCATGGGGCTGGCACCAGCCAGGGAACCTTTGTGCCTTGAGCAGGGGGCTCAGAGGGCAGGGAGGAATCAGCCACCTCTGGGCCCCCCAGCTCATCTCGCTGCAGTGGAGACAGTGTCAGACCAGGCAGCGATGTCCCCATCCCCCACGGTCCTGCTGGGGCCAGTGTCCCTCCTCTCGGGGTGCTGAGGACAGGATTTGGCCATTCTCCCTTTGGGAAGGAGCTGGGCTGTCACTGCATGCTTTCCAGCGACGCGCACCCGGAGCAGCAGGACCTGCCACCACCGTGGCCTCGGAGCTGCCCCCACTCCGCGCAGCCGTCCGGACCCGCCGGTGCCGTGTCCCCCGCCAGCCCTGCTGCCCGACCACCCGCTCTGCGCGCCAGCCTGCCACAGGGACCTGGACCTCCCCCCGGGGGTCCTGCTGCCTCCCCGTCCCCGACCCGTGCTGGCTCCCCTCGGCTGCAATACCAACCATCCCGTTCCTGCAGGGCACAGGGAGCCCCAAAACCCTCCCCACTTTTTTGGGGGGGAGTCTCGCCTGCACGACCAACTACCTCAGGCCTTGGGGCCGGGGAGCGGCATGGGGGTGACAGTGGCAGCGGGGGCTTGGGGACAGTGGCACTGCTCTCGCCTGAATCCACTTGTCCCTTTTGTATCTCAGCCAGGTGTGGGAGGAGGGTCCCTGCAGTGTCCCCAGTGATGGCAGCTGGTGACAGGGACGGCGGGGGTGCCCCCCACTGCAGGGCAGGTTGATTTGGGTTTTCATTGTATGATAATAATGACCACGTTGTTTGTTTTGGATTTTTCAATAAAGCCTTCAGCCCAGCCCCGCAGCTTGGGGGGGGACACAGGGGATCTGTGTCACAAGGGGGTCCTGGGCTCTGCCCCCATCAGTGTGCTCAGTGGCCCCCAAAATCACTTGGTGTCGAGGTGACCCAGGTGTTCTGGTGATGGTCTCCAGCCTTTGCCCCCACTGTCCCACACCTGCGTGTCCCCACGGCCACCCTGCATGTCGCCTCTTTTTGCTGGGAGGGCACCAGGACGTGGTCCCTGCCCAGCCCCGAGGAGCGTGGGTGGCTTTGGCCTCTTGACATCTCCAGTCCTTTCGTGGGGGTGGTGCTGCAGTGGGGAGGCCATGCAGATCGTCCTGTGCTGTAGGCTCACCCTGCAGAGCCATGGCAAGGACCTCCTGCTGCTGGGTGGCCCATGGAGACCAGACAGGGATCGCAGGGGAATGTCCCCTCCTAAGCATGGTTATCCCACCCTGGGCAGCACCTAGTGTCCTCCAGCCCTGCCAGGGCCACCCGGACCCCTGGGCTGCAGAAAGCCCCGTGACAGACACCGTCCCTGCCAAGGTCCCTGTCATTTTCCTTGCTGTTGTCCCTGGCTGCCATGGTCCCTGCTCTGCAGGACAGAGCTGACTGGCAGCAGGGGGGATATTCCCAGGGACAGCCATGTCTCCTGGGGACCCCAGGGGCACAGCCAGCCAGAGTGAATATCCCACAGTCCCCAGCCCTGTCCTCAGAGCAGGATGGTGGCAGTGGCACCCTTCAGTTGGGACAAGGGGACAGGCTGGACACGGTGGTGACTGGGGACAGGCAGGACTGTGCCCGCGGGTTCCTGCACGTGGGACACGCGGTCAGATATGGGGTCGGGACTGGGGACATGTGAGGATACACAGGGACTGGGACAGGGGGACACAGAGGCTGGAATGGTGTAGGGTGACTGTAGGGGACAGGATGGGGAGGGGGATAGGGGACATAGGGAGGGGCAGATGGGGGAACACAGAGGCTGGAATGATGTGGGGGGGTGTAAGAGACAGGATGGGAACACAGGGTCTGGGAGAGGGAGGACATGG
>VWZW01006493.1:241830-262580 GCA_013397115.1 Edolisoma coerulescens
AGGGAAGCCCCAGACCGCGTCGGAGGTGTTGACCGCGCTCTGTCCCCACAGGGCCCCGCGCTGCCGGCCGCAGGCCCCGCGCCGCCGGTACCCGCTGCCTCAGGCCCGGCCGGCCGTGCCGCTGTGCTTGCCCGCCGCTCGCTGGGAGGGCGGCTCGCCCCGCAGCGCGCCTTGGGCCCGCCGCGCCTGCCCGCTCCGCAGTCCCGTCACCGTGAGAATCGCCCCCCCGGCCGTCGGCATCGCCCGCTCCCCGGCGTGAGTACGGGGGAGACCGGGACACACCTGGGGGAGCCCGGTTATCAGCCACGGTGGGGACCAGGACACACTGCGGGGAGCCCTCAGCCGGCTGTGCTGTGCCCGGGATCAGCATCCCGTCCCGAGTGCTACCATGTGGCTGGGAGGATGGTGCTGTCCAAACCTCCAGGAAGGGCCGTGTGGGAGAGCCGTGTCCCCGCTTCTGTGTGGGGATCAGACGGGGGATCCCAGCCTGCCTCACACCTCACTCTGCTCTGTTCCACAGTCTGGAGCAGCTGGTCTCGCCTCCGGCCTTCCCGGCCACCACCAGCCCTGACCCGTGTGCGAAGGAGACTGTGCTGAATGCTATCAGGGAGAGCAGGAAAAGGGCTGTGGAGGAAGAGGAGGAGGAGGAGGACCAGACTTTTGGGAATGATCAGGAGAGCAAGAGAAGGTAAAAAGGCAGCAGTTCAAGTTGCAGCCAGTGTGTTGGGAAGGTCACAAATGGGTTTCTTGCTCCAGAGGTGACAAATGGGATGTGTCCCAGAGCGTGCCAGGCCCCATGAGACCTGGAGTCAGGGCTGTAAAAGTACTGTGAGAAGTGAACTGCAGAGAGGAGGCACACCCCATCCATCACCCGGCCCTTGGTGCTGCATCCAAAAGTATTCCAAGGTTTTGAGGTCAAAGGAATGTGGTTTAGGTGTGGGTCCAGTGTGTTCCCCTGCCTGGCTGGGATGTGTTTTGGGAAGCCTGGGTGGGAAGCGGTTTCTCTCCTCGTGGGGGTTTGCAGATTGGGAAAGCATGGAGGGAAGTGTTGGTATCTGCCGTGGGCTCCCAGGAGAGACGGGATTACCGGGTGGAAGCATTGCATTTGGAGAGCTCCATGCACTTCCCCTGTGAGCTGATCTAGCAGAGGCAGGTGAAACAAGAGAGTAAACGAGACACTGCTGCTTTTGTTACTCAAGGTCAGCAACTTCCATCCCTGCGTTCAAAGGAGGGAGGATGCTATGTTTTTGCCAGTGTCCTAGGAAGGAGAAGGAGTAAATCCTGAGAGCCATGGTCTGCCAAAGCCTTTCCAACCACCCAGGCACAGCACTGCCTTGCCATCCCACCCTCCTGCTTTTCATAGAATCACAGGATGATTTGTGTTGGAAGGGACCTTAAAGCTCATCCAGTGCTACCTCCTGTCATGGACAGGGACATCCTCCACTAGACCAGGTTTCTCCAAGCCCTGTCCAACCTGGCCTTGAACACTTCCAGGGATGAGGCAGCCACGGTTTCTCTGGGCACCCTCTGCCAGGGCCTCATCACTCTGAGGGAAGAATTCTGTATATCCAACCTAAATTACTGTGCTTTCACTTTGAAGCCTTTCCCCCTTGTCCTATCACTGCATTTCTTGATGCAGTCCCTCTCCAGCTTCCTTGCAGGCCCCTTCAGGTCCTGAAAGGCTGCTGGGATTTCCACACAACTTTATCTTCTTTAGGCTGAACAGCCCCTGACATCTCAGCCTGTTTCCGTAGGGAAGGTGCTCCAGTCCCCTTACCAAATTTGTGGCTCTCTTCTGGACTTGCTCCAGCAGTTGCTTCGTCCTTCCTAGTTGTGTCCATGGAGACTGTTCCATCTGGGCTGGGATGGGGAGCTGAGACACTGCTTGGGCACTGCCTGGGCCATTGTCCTGCACCAGGGCTGTTGCTGGAGCTGACCCAGGGAGCAAAGCAGGGTAAAACAGGGCACACCATTCTCCTCCAGCACTGAATTCCCATCTCTGAACACTTGGCTCACTGGATCTGAGCCCCACAAGAGCCAATCAGGACAACAGAATGGGTGCACAGGCAGGATCAGCTCAGGGTATTTTTCTTTAAACTTTTTTTAATATGCTGGTTTTACATAGCTCTGCCATAAAAGCTAATTTTGAAGGCATTAATGTCTGGCAAGCACGAGGAATGCTTGTAGGTAGAAAATTCCCTGTCCTTGGTGGACAGAGAGGAGCTGTGTCAGCTGGAGAGTGGGGGATCGCCTGTGCCTTGGGGTCAGCATGCTCTGGGCTTGAGGGGAGCGCCTGGCCAGCTGACAGGGCTGTCCTACACCTCCAGCTCCACTTCACAGCAGGGCGTCTTCTGTGATTTTGACACTTCAGATCCTCATGAAATCATAGTGGGAAGGGGAGTTCAATTTTTGACTTGAACCATCCAGGGCACTGCTTAGGAAGAGGTCGGAGGTGGGAGTTTCAGAGCTCAGGTCTGTTCAGAGAGACTCAGCAACTCATTTCTGGAAGTATTTTGGCTTAGAGTAATGGATTTAAACAAAGATTTTTTTTTTTTTTTTTTTCACCAAACTACTGTGCCCAGCAGGCAGCTGGGGGAGCTCCTGGTGTTAGGGGTGAGAGTCAGTGAGGACAGGCCCATAGAGAGAGAAAATCTGCAGCAGGGTGTAGATAGAGGAAAGCTCTGTTCTGGGCATCGGGTGCCAGGAAAAAAGCAGGGTTTGATCTCTCTCTAGGTGCTCAGCCTGCCTGTCCCCAGGCTGGAAGAGGCTTCCACACTGTCACAGGCTTTCACCCTCTCTTCCCACAGGCGCCACGACAGCAGTGGAAGTGGGCAGTCAGCGTTTGAGCCATTGGTAGCCAATGGTGCCCCTGCCTCTCTCATACCCAAGTAAGTGCCCAGTGGGCCAAAAGTAACTCCTGGGATGGGAGGGAGCAAATGTCTGTGGGATCTGGAAAAGGGGGCTTGGGTTTTGCTTGCAGAGCCTGGCTTCAGGGCAGAGCAAGAGAGGCTGTGGTTGTGCCTTCAGTCTGTCACCCTGTGATAGCAGGGCTGTGCTGCTGCTGAGGGTTGTTTCTAAGCCCTGTGCTGTAAGAAGGAGCAAGATTGCCTTCTTCCACCTGCCCTGCATGAGAAGGACCGGTGGGCAGGAGCAGTGAGGAGCTCATCAGACCTTCATTCCCCCTCCAGGCCAGGCTCTCTGAAGAGGGGCCTCGTCTCGCACTGCCCCGATGACTGCTCCAGCAAGAGGTCTCGCACCTCCTCCATGAGTTCCCTCAACAACACCTATGCTGGTGGGATCCCCAGCTCCATCCGCAACGCCATTGCCAGCTCCTACAGCTCCAGCCGGGGCCTCGCACAGGTAGGGACACTGTAGCTTGACATTCTTTTGGGATCACCCGTGTAATCCCAGCTCTGGGTTCGTGAGGAGACTCTGGAGTGGCTGGGTGCCTAGAACCAGTGTGGCTCAGCCTAGCAGTCTCACCACCCTGGGGATCAGAGGGGCTGTGGGCCATGGGCCAAGCAACAATTATCTGGTTTTTGGGGGAATCTCAGGCTGAGCTGCACTGCTGCTTTTACAACAAACCAAGAACAAGACTCTTTTCTCCTTCCTCCTCCTCCTTGCCCAGTCTGCTAGACTGGATAGATCCAGGTAAAGGAAAAAAAAATGGTTTTGCTGTGCTGACATCTTTTCAGCTGGAGTCAGCAGTGTGGGAGCTGCGTGTTCCCACTCTGACCCAGGTGCCAGCTGCTGACTGCGATGGAGCACTGCTTGTGGCCTGGCTGGGCTTGCAGATGTGCCAGGGACACATAGCCATGGCCACTGGAGCTCTGTCTGTGTGGGGAAAGGTTTGCTCCAGGCGGCGGGAGGGAGGGGTTTGCTGGGGCTGTAGAGAGTCTGACCGTTGCATTGGCATCTGCTTTGAACTCCTGACAAGGAGATGCTGGCTCCTGCCAGAGCAGCCCCTCACACAAGGCTGTCCAAAGCAGCTGGGTGGCCTCTGCCTGTGTCACATGAAGGCAAGAGCTGGCCCAGCAGTGTCCTCCCTCCCTGTGCTCAGCCAAGGCTGTAAAGGCCCTGGAGGCTGCTTGTTCCCCGTGTGGATTCAGCTTGGGGTGGCCAGACTTTGTGCTCCCTAAAATGTGGAGGGGAGTTAAGTGGTGGTGAAGCAGGAGAGGCTCTGAGCTCATAGGGCTCAACAGCCATGGCCCTGGGCAATGGGGCATAGTGTGGGCGAGCAGGGAGGAGGGGGGCTGTACTCTCTACCAGCCCCACACCAAGTTACTGCTGGTATCTCTCTGCATTTCAGCTGTGGAAGAGAAGTGGTGTGAGCGTGTCCCCACTGTCCAGCCCAGCGTCCTCCCGCCCCCAGACACCGGAGTGGCCTCTCAAGAAAGCCAGGTAACCAGCCAGTCACCTGGCAAGTGCCTGCTCACTGATGGCCAGCTGGCAAGAGAGCAGTCCTTCCCAGCCATCCTAGCATGCAAGTCCCACTTTCCACTGGAGCTGGGACAGTCCAGGCCCCTCTCCTAGACATAATGATCAGGAGACCTGCTTGTGTCAATTGGGCCTCCCTGGTCACCTGGTCGTGCTGTGGCACATCCAAGCTGTGCCACCCCTGGCCTGCTCTTAAGCCAGCTCAGAGATTTAAGGGCACAGGTTATTGCAGTGGTGATGGTGCCTCGTGGCACTGGCATGGCCTGGGTTGCTGGTTGCTGGATCATTGGGAAGAGACAGGCCCTAATTTTTGCCATCTCAAAGTCAAATCCCAGAATTTGTATTTTAGGGCCTGCCTTGGAGCACAGCCTGTGTTCTCCTCTTTCCCAAGTCAGAGGGGCCTGAGCTTATGTCAGAACTAAAACTGGCACAACCTCCTGGGTGGGCCCAACCTGCGAGGGGCAGTGACTCCCATCTGAGGACCCCAGCTACGTCCTGAGGCTGACTCATCTTGTGGAGGGTGCACAGGCTCAGCCAAGCTGAGTCTGGAGCAGGAAGTAACTCCTCTGCCTGAAGCTGGGCAGAGCTTTTGTCCTGAGATCTGTTCACAGGAGGCAAATAAACACACCAGGGATCCTCGTGCGAGTCTTCAGCATGTTCAGTCTCCTCCTGCTCCCTGGGGACAGGGCTGAGCCCAGGGTTGACCCTAACTGTCTCTCCTGCTTACACAGGGAAGAGGAGTCACTTCGTTCCAACGCTTCCACCCCAGTGAAATCAGACAAGGAGCTGCAGACAGAGAAAGGTAAATGTAGGTGTGCCCCAACACTGCAACCAGCTTGGATGGGTCACCAGTGCAAGCAAGAGAGCAGGACAGGAGATAACTGAGGTCTGCAGTGGGAATGGCTTGAGAGATCACTTGGAAACTTGGCATGTGTTGCTCCCAAGGCAGTGGCACTTCTGCTGGCCTCAGTGACTGCCCTAGTGGGATTTCCAAGTGATAAGGGGATGCTGACAGTGTTGGGGTGCTAGCAGATGCCTGGGAGATAACTTGCAAGGGGGAACTCCAGCTTCCAACCCAGTATGGGTCAGGTGTCAGCCTTGGTCCACAGCCTGCTCTGGCAGGAATAGCACCTCACCAGATTCCAGTCTGAGCTTATTCCAATGCTTCCTCAGCTGAAACAGAGAAGAAATCCTCTGTGCCTGTGGCTCATGGGCCCCATGATACGGTGCCTGCTGTGGCGTGTGGTTTGGTAGGCAGTGTGTTGGCGCTGTCCATGGAGCTGGGAAGGGGCTATTGCCTCACAGAGCCCCACCAGCCTCTTGTCATAGACCTCCTGGATGTGAAACTGCTCTTCCAGGGTATCACAACCTTGTCCTCAGCTTCAGGCTGTGCCCCTGGCTCTGCCCTCTGAGCGGGGCCACCCAGAGAGGGGTCAGAAGTGACAGCCCCGTCACTACAACCAAACACCTCTCTGCCCAGAGTTCGGCCTGACTTGTCTCCTTCTGTAGTGGTGGAGTCACCAGTGTGGAAGAAGCAGAATTCCCTGAGCCCACCATCCACATCGGGGAGCAGTGGGAAGCGCAAGCGGAAGATCCCGTTGCTGTCGTCTCTCCGTGGGGACCAGCTGGTGCTGGTACGTCGCTGTCTCGCAGCCCCTTTGGCCCCGCTCTGGCAATAGAATGTGCTCACTGCAATTTCTGCAGGGCTGGGGGCACACTGACCTGCCTGCCCTCAGGAAGGAGGCCCCGTCCTTGGCCGAGTGGGAAGTGACGCTCTCCTCAGCCCCAGTGTCTGGTGGGCTGTGCGTGGTTGTGCTGCCTGCTGCCGGACCAGGTAATGGCCTGGGGAAGGCCTGCCGTGCCCTCAGTGCCACGCCGGGGGCCCGCCAGAGTTGGGGACCGGAGCTCCGCGGTAGCTGCGGCAGGACCACCTGCTTCACAGGGCTCACCACGGCCAGTCGCCAGCACACCTTCAGAGAGGCTCTGCCCGCTTCCCTGGGAAGGAGCTAAGCTGCTGCTGCTCTCTCTTGGCAGCCCCCGCCGCCTCAGCTGGGCTACTCCATCACCTCAGAGGACCTGGACGCAGAGAAGAAGGCAGTGCTGCAGTGGTTCAACAGTGTCTTGGAGGATAAGGCTGGTAAGGATGGGCTGGGAATGTGGAGGGGTGGGAACAAGCCCAGATCTGGCAGGCTAGCATGGGCCAAGGAAGCTCCTGGGCCAGTCCTGCCTCGGGTCTGGGGGTGCTCTTGATGCCTTCTGACTGAGGAGATCTCATGCCTTGTCGTGCTGGGTGAGGTTCCCCAGGGCTGTAGGGTGTAGGTGCAGCTTCCCTGCCTGCTGGGAAGGTCTGCTATGGGTTTGTTCCTCACAGCCGGTTGTGGGTCCTGATATCTTGCTGTTTCCCTGTAGATGCAGTTCCCAGCACCACTGCAGAGACGATGCCTATGTCCAAGCCGCTGGCATTTGCTGTGACCTCCCCTGGGCCCATGCCTGCCTCCACAGCTCCTGCCCCAGCCAGCTCCTCGCTCCTGGACAGCCTGAAGAAGATGCAGAGCAGCCAGGCTGTATCCACAGCACCAGGTGAGGAGGGGGAGAGTCGGCACAGTGGAATGCCAGCAGAGTGGGGCAGGTGCAGTGGGAACTCGCTCGTTGCCTCTGCTTGAGGCAGCTGACAAAACCCTCTGTTCAAATACTCTGCTGGCAGCAGAGCTGGCAGGCAGGGCTTGAGGGGACACCTTTGGGGATGCTGAGCCCCTGGTCCTGCTGGAGGCTATGGTAAGCGTAGAGGGTAGGGTGTGGTGGGTGCTGCTCCGGGAGCCTTTGCAGCAGTGGGTGGGTACCTGGCGGAAAGGGGAACTTCTGAAGGTGCCCCCTTGTCCGTAAATAAGCTCTCTCCCCTTTCCAGACTCCACTGGAGCTGCGGCAGCATCCCAACCACCTCCATCAGCTGCACAGCCACCTGCTCCCACTGTGTCACTGGAGTCGAGCTCTCTGCCTGCCATCTCTGCTGACACCAAGCCCGTGCCTGTGTTGAGCACACCTGCCCCCAGTGCCCCCCCTGCCCCAGCGGTGCAACCCCCCAGCAGCCTGGCCCCTCCTGTGTTCACTGAGCTGGGCCAGACCCCCAGCAAGCCTCCCTCCTTCCCAAAGCCAAGCATCCTGTTTGGGATGCTGAACACCCCTCCAGCCAGCCAGCCAGCAGTGACCGCGGCCACTGCCGTGCCCACCACGGCCACTGCTGCACCCACTGCATCCACTGCTGTGCCCACCACAGCCACTGCTGTGCCCACCCCGCCCACAGCCATGCCCACCGCTGCTCCCCTCTTCAAACCCATCTTCGGTGCTGTGCCGAAGAGCGAGAGCGCAGCAGCCTGCACGGCTGTCGCCTCCACCACAGCCACCGTGTCTGCAAGCTCGGGCCCTGCCTCGACGTCCTCCGCATCCTCCATATTCAAGCCCATCTTCGGCAGCATCACTGCAGCTTCATCTCCAGCGAAAGTATCTCCTTTCGCCTTCAAACCCACGGCACAGCCAGCCTCAGAGCCACCAACTGCCTCCACAGCTACTCTGGCAGGATTCACAGGTCTTCCCAACGTCATCTTCACCACTGCAGCTACAACTGCCACCACCCAGAGTTCCTCCACGGATGCCACCGTTAAACCTGTCTTCAGCTTCGGACTGAACCCGCCTGCCTCCACTGGCCCCGCCACCAGCGTGACTGTCACTGCTGCCACCTCCGCCAGCACAACACAGCCCTTCCTGTTCGGGGGCCTGGCCAGCTCTGCACCCAGCACGGAAACCAGCTTTGCCACCCCAGGGCCTGTGTTCCAGTTCGGGAAGCCGCCTCCAGCCACAGTCACTGCCACCACCAGTGTCCCAGGAGGCCCTGCCTTTGGCCAGGTACCTTCAAACTCGACGGTTGCTGCCACCACTGTGGGCTTTAGCATATTTGGGAGCACTACACTGACCTCCTCGGCCCCAGCCACCACAGCTCAAGCGCCGCTGACATTCGGCTCCTCCGTTTCAGCTTTTGGCAGCTCTTTCAGTGCCAGTGCAAAGCCACCACCACCATACCCTGGCACTGAGAGCCAACTCACCTTCAGCACTGGGGCTGCTGAGAGCCAGGTGCCTGCCAGCAAGCCTGCTGCTGGCCCCATCAGCTTCACCCCCCAATTCAGTTTTGGAGCCCCCCTGGCACAGTCAGTGGCTCAGCCGGCATTTGGCAGTGGTGCCCAGCCAGCCTTCGGCACAACCAGTGCCCAGGGCTCCTTCGGCACCAGCAGCACCCAGGCAGCGTTCGGGACCAGCACCTCGGTGTTCTCTTTTGGAACAGCCACCTCCACCACATCCAGCTTTGGTTCCACCACCCAGACCACAAGCAGCAGCACTGGCACCACCATCTTTGGCACCACCCCATCTCCATTCACCTTCGGGGCCACCACCCAGCCAGGCCCCTCCACCAGCGCCTTTGGGATGGGTACACCGGGCCTCAGCAGCGGCTCCCCGGCCGTGGCCTTCAACTTTGGGGCTGGGCAGAGCGGGGCAGCCCCAGCAGCAACACCGTTCGGCTCATCTCTGCCGCAGAGCGCACTGGGCGCGCAGGGCCAGAGCACGCCCTTTGCCTTCACCATGACCAGCACTCCCAACAGCAAGCCTGCGTTTGGAGGTGAGTCCTCATGGAATCATGGAATGGGTCATGTTGGAAGGGACTTTAAAGATCATGTTGTTCCACCCCCCTGCCATGGGCAGAGACACCTTCCACTAGACCAGGTTGCTCAGGGCCCTGTCCAGCCTGGCCTTGAACACTTCCAAGATGGGATAGGGGCAGACAGGCCATCTTGGGGGTCTAGAGTTGGGCAGTAGTATTCCTGATGGACCTTGCCAAGCTCCCAGGGTCCACAGTCCTGGTGAGGCCAGTGCTCCTGCTATGCAGAGCCTTGCCATACTCCCACACTCCCTGTCAGGATCCTGACTGTCCGGGGAGGGGAATCCCTAAACTCTGCTCATTGGCCCCTCTGAAGGCACCAGCTCCCCAGGTCTGCCCATCCAAGTGTCCTGCAGGAGCCAAGATTGTCCCAGTCCTTAACAGCCACCTGGAATGCCTTGGTGAGCTGGAATGCTGCCAGCCAGCGACTGCCATCACTTCATGCTTGCTCTCAGGGTTTCCCTAACACTTCAGATCCTCACTGGATATTCCCAGCTCCCATAGAACTGAAACCCACACAGTGAGCAGCTCCTTGATCTAGAAAGGCCAAGGTCTTTGTTCCTCCCTGGCAAATCCTTCTGTGCCGCCCTGCTGTTGGGAGAGCCCAGGGATTATCCAGAGAGTGTAACTTTTGCATTAAAAGGGCTTTTCAGGAGCAGAGGCTGGTCCTGGGGGATGGATTGTGGTGCTTCAGCTCCCAGAGAGCATCCTGTGCCTCCTCTGGGTGCCACTGGCTCCCAAAGGCTCTTTCTCCTTTGCCAACCCTGGCTCACAGTGACCTGTTGCTTTCCAGGAGCTCCTGTGCCCACCTTTGGGCAGAGCACACCTGTCCCAGGAGCTGTGGGCAGTGGAAGCAGCACCCTTTCCTTCAGGACACTCAGCACTCCTGCCTCGAGCTTCGGAGGAGTCGGCACTTCCTTTGGTAAGGAGGGAGTTGGTGCTCCAGCCTCGGGGAGCTCATGGGTCATGGTGTCCCCGCGGGCTGGGGACAGTGGTAGGGCCAGGCGTGCTCTGGGAGACGGCTCAGGTGGTACCTGCTGGACTCTGGGGGATGCCGAGCCTTCCGATCCTCCCAGGGTGAGGATCGCACTGATCCCAGAGCTGCAGAGACCTGAGCAACCTTTCTGCTTCCAGGTTCATCCACCCCCACCTTCTCCATCGGGGCAGGATCCAAGATGGGCACTCGCCAACGGCTCCAGGCACGGAGGCAGCACACCCGCAAAAAGTAACCCTGGTGCTGCTGGGCTCCGCTGGCCCACGTGTGGGGGGCTCTGGGCTGGAGCTATCCCCATGGTGGGACCAGGCCCTGCCCCTGACACCCACCGGAGACCGTGCTGGGACGGGATAAACCAAACTCTTGTTACTTGAACAGTTCCAGAGCCAAGGCTGGACAAATCTCTGTACATATCCACAATGTTCTTTCCCTCAATTTATTTTGCCATGTTTAATAATGTGTAAATTTCTCCCCATTTGCTTCTTCTAGCTGTTCCTGTGCCCTTCCCCAGCCCTCAGCCAGCCCCGTGGCCGTGTCCCACTCAGAGCCTGGCTGGCGACATGGCTGTGGTTCCGAGCTGCTGTCAGACACCGTCTTCACCAGGTCCCAGAATCTTTCCCATTGTTCATCCCGTGGCCTGGTGAACACGGTTCCACCCCTGCAACCAGGGCTGGTTCCAGCCTGGCACTGTTTCGGTGCCCCAGGTGACTGGCATGGGTGCAGCTGAGTGACACCCCTCGCTGGCACCTAATGTCCTGTTACCTCCAGCTGAGGACATGCCATAGCCCGGGACCTGGGCTGGAGGCACGGGGTGAGGATGGGGGTCCCCCCACCCCTGTCCCATCCCCGCTGCTCCGTGGGGCTGTGGGCTGCCCCCACCCTGCTCCCCTGTTCTGCTTTATCTGTGCTCCTGTTCCTGCGCTCACTGAATCGAGTTTGGAGGAAGAGCTGAACCGTGTGTGTGGCGGCATGTTGGTTATGCCGGATTTGCTGTTTGGAGTTTCTTTTTTGGGGGGCACCAGTCCTTGGGGGGAGACGTGCCCCGGCTAATTGGGTGTTGACAGTAGCATCACTGCGTGGCTGCTCGTGCTGGGGAGTTGTCCCTTCCATGTCGTGACTGAAAGGCAGCTACGACAGGGGGTTCCAACCTTGGCAGTCTCTCCCCTCCCTTTCCCTCTCTCCTAGTACCTCTTCCCCACTTCAGGGGACTCTGGAATTGCTCACAGAAGGAGTCCAGAGCAGATGCATTCTCCCCCCTCTCCCAAATCCAAGTTGTTTTTCATTTTTTAGCTCATCTCCATCCCTGTGGGTTTTACTAGCTCCTAGGAACTGTGGTGCTGCCTCCCCTGTCCCCATCCAGCCAGGAGTGGGAATCCCACCCTTCCCTGCCTTGGAGCTTCTGTGGGAAGAGACTGCCAGAGCTGGGGGTCACCAAAGAGCCACCCCCTGCCCTGCCCCAGGTGAGGGATGGGCACTCCATTCCCAGGAGTGCTTTGCTGCCGGGTTTTACTCTCCGAGCCGTGTGAGTGTGTGTGTCTGCTGAGGTCTAAATTAAAAAAAAAAAAAGCAAGAAAAAAAAAAAAACCAAAAAAAAATCACAAATATTTAAACATTTTTTAACAAAATAAAAATTTATTTTTATATTTAAGCTAAATTGCCTTCAAATTCCTTCAAGCTTGGTTCAGTGAAGTTGCCAGTCCTGCAGCTGTTAGCGTTTACCCGTTCCCACCCTGGCTGTGCCTGCGGGAATGCACTGTGCTGGGAAAGGCAGCTGCATCCTGCAGGCTCTGCCACGCTCCCCCCGCTGTACATCATCCCCATCCTTTTAAATGTGATGTATGTGGATGTGACTAAACCTTTTTTTTTTGTTTTTTTAATTATTTCTCTGAGGGTGAGGAGCAGGAGCTCTCACGTTACGGTGCTGAGTGCCAGGGTCGAGGCATCTCTCCCAGCAGGAAGGGCAGGTGATGGGCTCTGTGTGGCACAGAGGGGACACAGCCCCATAGTAAGGGGACATAAAGGACCTGCAGGTGCTGGTGGGGATGTTCTGGCCATCACCCTCCAGCATGGCTGAGGGTGCAGTGGGCTGAGAACAGCCAGGCTGGGAAGACGTGTCCTTGATGTTGGAAGAAGCAGATGGGAAGGGGCTCGTGCCTGCCACAGCTGACCGTGGGTGTCTTTCCCTCTGCCCCAGTTAGGGTGCTGGGCCAGGAGAGCACCCACTCCCCATCCCCGAGGTGCCAGGGTTTGGCCAGGTCAGCTCTGACAAGATGGGGATGAGCTGAGACAAGGTTGAGGGCACCCCGGCTCTGGATGCTGTCCCCTAAGTAGCTGCCCCATGCAGTCCCACACACCCGTGAGGAGCCAGGCTGTCCCTTCCCTGCCACACAGGCCCTGCTGGGAGAGCCCCTTGTGCTCGGGGGGAGGCTGGGTTTTAACTGACTGAAGACTTGGATCATTCCTGGTGTGGCTGATGAGGATTTTAGTGTGAATGTGCAATTTTTGTTTCCTCGCTTCTTATGTCCCTGGTTTAAAATAAAATGACTGTGTTCACGTGGCTGTGCCCGTGTGCAATTCCTGGGGCTGGGATTCCCAGGGCACGGTGGTGCTGGTGGGGTTCAGGTCCAGCACCCTCTGGCTCACGTGTCCTTGCTCCCCCCGTTCAAAGAAAGTAATAATCCTGTCCCTGCATCTATTAGTAGTATTATTTCACTTTTTTGCCCCCACTTTGTCTCTGCTATGAGCAGTGGCAATTTCAGGGCAGGACTGCACAAACACCCTGGAAAAGACAGTGAAGGGAAATAAACTTTTAATCTGCTTCATCCCTACAGTGAAATGCTTTTTCAAAACTCCACATCAGGCTAGGGGTTGGAATTTTTGTGGGGGAAACATGATAAACCACCCTTAATCCAGCTGGAGGACTCCAGCCCTGCAGGGTGTGGAGTGGGGGTTGCCTTGGGGGCAAACCTGGGATGGGGGCTGGCTGCAAGGGGCAGCCCTGGGTGAGCAGTTGCCCCTTCCAGGGTGGTCCCAGGGTTGGCCCTCAGTCCCCGGTGTTACAGAATTCTCACTATGACTGCAGCTGGCACGCTTGTGTTCAGGCCAGTCTGTGTTCCCCACAGCCCCAGCTGTGCAGAGGTCTGTCCAGAAACTTTCACTCTTTCACCAGCTGTTTTTTCTTTTTCCTCTTCTTGGGAGCTGCTCCTGGCTCCATTCCCTCTCCTGGCTGTGGGTTCTCCTTGGCTGCTGCAGGCAGGGAGCTGTGGACAAGAGCAAACTGAGCCACACTCGCCAGTGCCACAGTTCCTGCCCTCTGCTCCCACAGCCACGTCCCCTCACATCCTCCCCTGGGTGCCCAGAGCCCTGACCTTGGCCATGGTGTTCCCCAGAAGCAGCTGGAGTCCCCCACAGCCCCCCTCTCACCTGGGGGCAGCAGCCCCTTCCCTGCACCGCTCCAGCACAGCCACGAAGAAGCCGTGGGTGAGGGTCTCTGCAGGGGAAGCACGGAGGCAGCTCTCTGCTCCAGAGAAGGCAGCGAGTCCTCGGCAGGGCCAGGATGGGAAGGCAGTCACCAGCCTGTGGCACGGAAAAGGGGTCAGCACCAAACCCTGCCCTACAGACCCCCAGGTTCCCTGAGCCAGACCCACCTGAAGGCCGAGCCCCACTCCTGCAGCACAGCCTGCACCACATCCTCATTCTCCTCCTGGTGCAGGGAGCAGGTGGAGTAGACCAGGCGCCGGAGAGCCGGGAAGCTCAGGGCATGGCTCAGGGCCCGGCGCTGGAAGCCAGCCAGTGCCTGCAAGCGTTCAGCACTCGGGGCTGCCTCCTGCCCCGGCCCCCGGGTCACCATCCCTGTGGGACAGGAGCTGTCACCTGGGGGCTGCACACCCACAGCCCGGCTCCAGGTGAGCAGCTGGAGCCTAACACGTTACCTGAGCCGCTGCAGGATGGGTCGAGAAGGATGTGGGTCACCCTGCTGTATTTGGGGTCTCTGGGGTCCACGGCCAGGAAGTCCTGCTGGGCCAGCTGGCAGCCAGTGACCCCTGCTCGTGTCAGCAGCGTGTTCATGGTGGCCACGCGCTTGGGGTCCACATCAAAGGCAAAGATCTGTCTGAAGGCAGAGCCCAGCGCCCAAGAGAGGCTATGAACAGACCACCTGGCCCCCGGGAACACTCAAATACTGAGCAGGCAGATCTTGAGAGCTGCCTCCCCTCTGGCAGGGGTATGGAACAGGGCCAGGGCCCAGGGGCTGGGAGTGAACCTCTACGTGACTTCATGTCCCCTCAGATCCTTCCAGTGGCCCAGCACTGCCAGAGCCACCAGCTCACCTGAGCCAGTGACAGGCTGCAGCTCTTCCTGCCACCTTCTTGTGCTCTCTGTGGGCCCAGGGGGACCAGGGCCACCTCCCCCCTTCCCTCCACCCCTGCACACAACCCTGCCCTCACCCCTTGTTCTTCAGGATGGCAGCCAGGTGGCTTGTCTTGTTTCCAGGGGCAGCGCAGGCATCGATGACGTGGGAGCCGGCAACAGGGCCAAGGAGGAAGGCAGGGAGGCAGCTGGCCTGCAAGAAGGCAAAGACCATCAGAGGGGTGGGCAGAAACACCTGGCCCCTCCTTGGGCATGGCTGATGCTGTGGGGTCACAGGGACCACCATGACACAGGTCCAAGGCCACCACCACCCTCCACCAACAGCCTTGCCCAATCCACAGCTCCCTGCTCCTCCCAGCTGCTGGTCCCCAGCTCCCAAAGGGGGTTTTATACCCAAGGATTTCATCCTGAACCTTCAAACTATGGAAGCAAAGCCCCAGGGGAGTCCCACAGTTTCTGCTGAGACTTAAATGCTGCAGCAAGCTGAGCCATTGTGGAAGGAGCTCACCCTTCACCCCTGTCAGTAGTCTTCCTGCCCCTGCAACTTCCTGCTCCCCAGTTCCCTCACCTTGTCCTGCAGAATTATGTGTCCTGAAGTGTACAGCAGGTTGTCGTGGAGGTCTGTATGCGAGGGGAAAACCAACAGCTCCGGGAGATGAAGATCCAACAAGAATTTTTTTCCGGAGAGGGCCTTCAGCTCCTCCATGCTGCCCATGAGACAGAGGGAGCATGAATACAAAGTCCTAATCCCAGTGCTCACAGCAGAGCCCAGGCTGAGAACCCCCTTCATCCCCACAGCTCCTCTCCAGCTCCAGGCAGCACCCAGAGAGGCAGCATCTAAGAATGGGGGGTGATGGAGACCCCAGCCCAACCACCCTGAGCACCAAGTTCAGCAACCCTTCAACCCACCAGACCTCATCCCACACCACTTGCTGACATCCCAGGAAAGGTGGGATAGCAGAAATAAATACTCACCTGGCCGCCTTTCCCAGGTAGGTGTATCCCTGGCGCTTGAAGAAGTCGATCACATCGTCCATACAAGTCTTCAGGGTGTTGACCCGGACGTAGCGCGGGACCTGGGAGGCTGAAGGGGCCGGACAGGTCAGACACAGCCCCCCCACTGCTCGCAGCACAGGGTGCCCACCCGGCCCGAGCCCACTCACCTGCGGGGCTTACCGCCTGCTCCGGGGCCAGCAGGTCCTCGTTGCGGCTCACCCGGTGCCGCACCTTCATGCGGGCCAGCTCGGCCTCCAGCCGCGCCCGGTGCCGCCGGGCCAGCGCCTTCCACCGGCCCCCGCACTTCAGCCCCTTGCCGAAGAGCAGGTCGTACACCAGGACCTGAGGGGAGGGGACGAGGTGAGCCCGGCCCCGCCGCTCCGGGACACCGCGGCCCAGGGATTCCGCGGCCGCCCGTACCTTCGCCAGCTGCGGCGGCAGCTTCTTCTCGGCCTGCAGCAGCGCGGCTCCATCCAGCAGCTTCTCCAGCACCGAGGCGTAGCGGAGGGTCTCGGACACCAGCGCGTACAGCTGCCGGACGTGCTGCGGAGCGGTCAGCGGTGAGCGCCGCCGGGCCCGCGCCGGGCTCCGGGGCTCCCCGCGCCCTCCCGGCTGTGATTTCCCCCCGGCCGCCCCGCACCCCCGTCCCCTCCGGACGCACCGGGAAGCCGCTGTTGTACACGAGGCTCTTGAGGCCGCCCTCGCCGCGCTCCAGCCCCGCCAGCACCGCGGCCGCCGCGCTGTACAGCGCCATGCGCGCCCCGCGCCGCTTCCGCCGGGGCCTCCGGGGCCACAGGGGGCGAGCGCGGCCCCGCTCCGGGCTCGCTGCTGGGGAGCGGGCGGGAGGGCCCGGGTCACCCCGGCTACAGCATCATCGCAGTGACCCCGGCCAAGCCAGTCACCCTGCTCACCCCCATCACCCTGGTCACCCCGGTGATCCCAGCCACCTTGGCCACCTCGGCCACCCCGGCCACCCCATCATCACAATGATCTCGGCCACTCTGGTCACCCCGGCCAGCCGGTGACCCCGGTCACCCCCATCATCCTGGCCACCCCATCATCAGTGACCTTGGCCAGCCCAGTGACACCAGTCACCCCCATCGCCCTGTTCACCCTGGTGATCCCAGCCACCCTGACCAACCAATCACCCTGGCCATCCTGGTCACCCTGGCCATCCCAGCCACCTCCATCACCCCAGTGACCCTGGTCACCAACCTCGGTCACCACCCTGGACACCCCATCTGGTCCCTGCATGTGGAAGCACACTGACGTTACTACTGGTTGTTAGACCTTGTGATACCCTGTGGGTGATGGGTTGGTGGGGATTTACTGCACTTTGCTGGTGTTTATGCTGAACTCAAACAAAGCAAAGGATGCCCAGCCCTGGAAAGAGGGGTCTGCTCCGGGAAAGGGATCTGCTCTGAGAAAGAGGGATGTGCTCTGGGAAGCTCAGAGCTGTCCATGGAGGGCAAAGGACACCCCAGGACAGCCACCATAAGGCAGTATCCCAGCCACCTGGACACGGCTTTGAAACTGTCCCAGCACCGTCTGGTGTAATGGGTCAGTCACTCCAGCATGACCAGCTCCAGGGACACCTGGATCCAGGGACAGACGAGAGCTGCTTTGCAGGGTCTGAAGGATTAACAATGGATGCTGGGGATCAGTCATCTTGTATCTGAACACCAAAGGGTGTAAGAATCTCATCCTAGTGACAAGATCTGAGGGGATGACTGGGGCTCTGTCACTGTCAGGGAAGGTTTAGTTTGGTATCAGGGAAAGGTTCTTCCCCCAGAGGGTGCTGGGCACTGAACAGGCTCCCCAGGGAATGGGCACAGCCCCAAGGCTGCCAGAGCTCCAGGAGCGTTTGTGCAATGCTCTCAGGCACAAGGTGGGATTGTTGGGGTGTCTGTGCAGGGCCAGGAGTTGGACTCAATGATCCCTGTAGGTCCCCTCCAACTCAGGATATTCCATGATTCTACAATACTTGAACCTGTGGAAAGGCACAATCAGGAGCCCCAGTTTGGCAGGGATGCAGGAACAAACATTTACCTTGGTGGTGGTGTATTTTATGCCCTGGCCTCTGGTCGGCACAGGCTGGTTGTGCATTTTGGTGACAGGCCCAAGGAGTGCGTCCCTGGTGACCCTTTGCAGTTTGCAGGAGCCACTGGAGAGGCACTGCTGGGCTGTGTGCAGGGAGGCTGAGCCCCCTCAGGTGCCCTGCTCCCCTCAGCCCGTGGCTCTGGGCAGTGTCCCCCCCTAGCAGGCTGGGCACACAGTCCCCCATGCCAGCTCACAGCCCTAGGCAGCTGGAAAGACCAGGACTGACCTGCTGCCTGCACACAGCTCTTCAGCTGCTTTTTGTGCTCCCATTTCCCCCTTCAGCAGCCCCTCACCCTGCAGAGCACCATGGTTGCCCGCTCGGCTCTGGCTGTGCTCGTTCTCTCAGAGAGGGTCCCTGTGTCAGCCAGCAACCAGCCCATCCACCTCAAACTCTATGTGGATGTGCCACAAAGACCCTGAACACTCATGGCTCACCCTGTTCAGGCATACAGACCTTTCCAGGGCGAGATCCTGGCAGGTGAGCTGTGTTTCAGTGTGGTAGACTGGGGATGCGGATGCTGAGGTCAAGGCTGACATTTTATGCTCTTAGAGGAGAGGGAAAGGACTCTCCTGTACTGATGGAGCTTGTGCAGCACCACAGCTTCCGTGGGAGGACAACTCTGCCACAGCCTTAACTGAGACAAGCTGCAAGAGCTGGGGCTGTTCAGTCTGGAGAAGAGAAAGTTCCAGTATCCAAAGGGGGCTACAAGGAAGCTGGAGAAGGACTTTTCATCAGGAGCTGGATAGATTAAGGGGAAACGGGTTCAAACTGAAAAAGGGGAAATTTAAGTTAGATATATGGAAGAGATTTTTCCCTATTAGGGTGAAAAGGCCTTGGCACAGGTTGCCCCGAGAAGCTGTGGCTGCCCCCTCCCTAGAAGTTTCCAAGGCCAGGCTGGATGGAGCATGAATCAGCCTGGTCTAGTGGAAGGTGTCCCTGCCCATGACAGGGGGTTGGAACGAGATGACCTTTAAAGTCCCTTCCAAGCCAAACCATTCCATGATTCTGTGCCTGTGCATCTCTGGGGTGCGTTGGGCAGGACTCTGAGGTGGGCTCTGCCCTTGCCCCGGCTCCACAGCACCTCGATGACACGGGCCAGCGTCGCTGTTGGGGCAGCCACGACACACGCACAGACAGTGCATCAGTTAAGGGCCAAAAAGCGTTTATTCAAGAAACCAGGCTCTTTTATAGACTTTTGTATCATTTTTATCATGTAACTTTTTTGTTATCATTCGTGTTACATATTCATTGGATGCTAAA
Organism: Edolisoma coerulescens; assembly: GCA_013397115.1. Taxonomy (NCBI): domain Eukaryota; kingdom Metazoa; phylum Chordata; class Aves; order Passeriformes; family Campephagidae; genus Edolisoma; species Edolisoma coerulescens. The sequence continues at coordinate 260,692 of VWZW01006493.1, forward strand.
TTACTACAATAGATTAATTGGCTATCATTTAACTAAAATATACTATCATTGGCTACCTCTAGCATAAGCACTCAAGCATTCAAAAAATAACAGGTGCAGATTTGTTGCTGTTTTTTCTCCTTCCATTGTTTGAATTTCTTGCTTCTGTTGATACTACATTTTCGTGGGTAAAAACTAATTGTTTTTCTTCTCACGGACTTCTCTCACGAATAGAAGCTAACCATATCCAAATTAAGGTCTGTGAAGCCTTCAGACCAGCTGTCGGCCTCAACAGGCCAGCACAATGCTGGGTGCCAGGGGGCTGCAGGCCACGGCTTGGCAGCACACGGGGCACAGGAACTGCCCCTCCAGCACCCTGGGGAGGGACAGCGTGCGGGGCTGACAGGACGAGTGCCCACACTGCAGCATCAGTTGCTCCTTGAACACCTCCAGGCAGATGGGACAGAGCGGCTGCTCCTCCAGCTTGTTGATGTTTGTCTTCTGAGCCATCCTGCCACTTTCCCACATGGATCTGGGCTGGGAAACACTGGTGGGGAGATCAGTCCTCTTCCAAGATCAAGATCAGCAGTGCAGACAACTGCAAACCCATCATTAAAACTCCAAACAAAGTCTGAGATGATGATTTTAACCCATATTGGGTTTGTGGCTACACCTGGACAACACCCGGTCATGTGTCCTGGGTCTGCCCAAGGTGTCAGCAGTCACCCCCAAGCTGTTCCCACCTGGGCCCAGGCAGAGATGTCAGACTGCAGTGGAGTCCTGCCAAGACTCAGACACAGCCAGGAGGGATTTTCTGCTGAAAAATCCCAGTCTTGACCCTGTATGAATTCCCACAGATCTCTTTGGGGTTATCTCAGCCCATGGACATCCTCAGAAGGACTGGCATCACTCAAGTGATATATCTAAGCAAAAAGCAGATGGAAAACATGAAAAGTACGTTATCTTGGAGATGGGGGAGCTGGATTTGGGAAGCTGAGGCACAGCTCACCCCCTTGAAACTTGTTTCCATATTCCATGCTCTGGGCCAGCACCCCCAAAAGATGTGAGCTGCAATCCCAGCCTCTCCCATCAGCCCCAGGGAGCACAGGGCAGTGTGTTCCCAAGCTGTAAGGCTCAGGCAGCACTGCCTTCCCTGCTGTTCTCAGTGGGACAGCACTGCCAGACTCCTGGGCAAGGCAAACACATGGCCTTGAGCTGAAGAAAACAAACCTGAAGTCAGGGACTTGGCTACTTCCCCAGGGAAAGGGGAGGCTGTGACCAGAGCTGGGCCGGTGTGACACGTTGCTGCGGGGTGAGCCAAGGGAAGCTTGAGTGTCCACCAGATATCCCAGGACCCCAAGCAGAAGGAGCAGCCTCAGGGGCTCCCTGTGCTCACAGAGAAACGCCTCCCAGAGACCCAAATGATACCCAACCTCTCAGGTGGCCTGCACGGATTTCTCTGGCTCCGCTTCTCCAGTGCGTGGATCCGACGGACTTTCCTCGGCCTCCCCTGGCCAAGCTGATGGGACCCGGCCAGACAAGGTAGCCCATCCTCAGGACGGGGACCCCAGTGGCTCCCCTCCTGCAGCCTCAGCCCTGCCGGGATGCTCCCGCTGCCAGGGAGGGCCAGGCGGGCTCTCGTCCCCCTGTCCCGTCCCTGCGCGGCGCAGGAGGGGCTGCCTGGACCCCGTGTGGGCACGCACAGCGCACGGCTGGGCGGCACCGGCAGCGGAGCCGGGTTTGCCTCCCGCAGCAGCCAGAGTCCCAAATCCCTGGGGGACTTCCCTTGTCCCCACTGCAACAGAGGGAATGTTCTCACCAAAGCACTTTGTTACCAGCTAAGTTTAAGATGACTTTAAGATATGGGTTTTGTCTAAGTTAACTTTGCCATTAACTTTTTTTTTCTTTTT
>VWZW01006493.1:264539-301150 GCA_013397115.1 Edolisoma coerulescens
CGGACCCGGCCCCGGCCCCGGACCCGGCTTCGGCTTCGACTCCGACTCCGCCGTGGGCTCTGGCCCTGACCCCGGCCCCAGCGCCGACATGGGCCCTGACCCCGGCCTCGGCACCCTCTTTGTCTCTGGCGTCGGAGTCTCTCCAACTCCTGCAGGACCTGACCGGCGATGGAGGGGTGCGCAAGGAGCAGCTGCGCCCCGGCACCGGGCAGCCCGTGCCCCCGTCCGCCTCCGTGGCAGGTACAGCCGGGTCTGGGGGCTAACAGAGCCTCCTGTGGGCCGTGGGAGGGCCCGTGGCCGTGGCCGGGCACCCCTGTTAAGGATGTCCCAGTTGTCTGGCACAGGTTGCCTACGGAAGCTGTGGGTGCCCCATTCCTGGAAATGTTCAAGGCCAGGTTGGAGCAGCCTGGTGTAGTGGAAGGTGTCCCTGCCCATGGACAGGGGGTTGGTCTGGATGATCTTCAAGGTCCCTTCCCACCCAAACCATTCCACAATTCTCACACTCTCGCCAGGGCTGGTGTCCTGGAGTGAGGCTGCCTGAGCTCGGCCTGGCTGCCCAGGGGAGCAGTAATGGGCAGTAATGCTGTTCCTGAATTCACAGGTAGTTCAGGCACCAGTAACCATCTCCTGAGCAGCTTTTAAACAGCAATTGCTTAGTTTAATCTGTGTTCAGCAAGACGAAGAAAGCGAAAATCCTTGGAAGTGTGGGCTGGAGTGAGGGTCTGGTGCTCATCTGTTGTCGCCCGTGTCTCGGTGTGAGGTTTGGTCTGTGTGGCTGGACCTGGAGCAGGTGCTGAGGGAAACAGAGAGGGCAGAGCCTGTTGGGAAAGATCCCCCAAGCCTCTAATGTTGAGGTGCTGGTGGCTGGCAAAGACCACAACAAGGACTTAAAAGTGCTGATATTATACCGTGATGTGTGTCTGTTTCAGAGACTGTCTCTTCTCCTTATCAGTATTTTAACACTTGGGATACCCTGTTTAACTTCTTGTGGCTGACACATTAAATGAAAAGGCATCTTGACCTTGAGGAAAGAAGGATTTCCAGGGCCCACCTGTGCTCATGGAAGTTTGAAGCTGAAAGTGGTTCCTGAAGTGCAAGGCCCTGGTGCTGTGTCAAGAGAGGCCCATTACAGTATTTCCTGAGGCAGAACTGGAGTTACGGATGCAGAGCTTGGGGTGGTGGTGCATTTTCCCCCCTTGTTCCTCTTTCCAGAGCTCCAGCTTTGGTTAGGGAATGCTTTTTAAGTATTTCTGCATATAGCTGGGGCATTTTAATTTGCTCAGCTGAAGTTTCCAATTCTTAAATGTGAAAATCACATCTCTTAATCAGCTCAGGACTGTGAAGCGGCTGCTTTGTCTGGGAGTGATGCTGAAACACACAGCCCTTGGCTGCTTGGATGTGACCAGGTTTTTGGTGTAAAACACATGGTTTTGTGCTGCCTCTGCTGTTCTGTAGCAGAACAGAAAAAGAGAAGCAGGACAACCGGGTGGTTACAACTCCTGGTGTGCTCCTGATGTTGCCGTTATGAGATATGAAATCAAACTCTTGCTTTTCCCTTCTCCCTTCTCCCCGCTCCTCGCTTTGGGCTGCACAGTGAAGTACTCCGGGTACCTGGGAAATTGGAATAAGCTCTTCTGTTCAAATGGAAACAGCAAGTATCCAAGGCTGATGAAACTTGGAAAAGGTAGGTTTGAGCCACAAGCTTTGTCCTGGGGCTTGTGGTTGTATTAAGACATTTTGGGACCTGGGGTTGTATTAAGGCATTTCAGTTTAAATGCTGTCTGGTGTCTTTAGGTTGTTTGAAACCTTTCACACTTGTTCATGGAGTCCAAAATCCTCCTGGTTTACATGGGAGATGGAATCTGGACCTGCTCACCCTCTGCCTGGGGGTGGTAGGGAGGTGTTTTCCAGGCTGGGCAGGTCTTGGAGCATGCTGGTCTAGTGGAAGGTGTCCCTGCCCTTGGCAGGGCTTGGACTGGATGATGTCCAAAGCCCCTTCCAACTCATCCCACTCTGGATTTGTGATACCCTGTGCTCAGTCCCACAGCAGGCTGCCCCAATAATCCCTACTGGCCGTTGTAGTTGCTGAGACAGGAGCTCCCAAGGATTTTTTCCTTCTCCTTTTCTGCTTAGGGAGAAATCATTGTTTGGTGTGTGGGGGGGGTTGGTGTTTGTGAACCTCACCTGTCCCACCCCTTGTTGTGACAGACATCACACTGTGGGGGCTGGAGATCGGGCTGCTGTCTATGACCAAGGGAGAGGCTGCGCTGCTCGTCCTCGCTCCAGAATACGCCTACGGCCAGCGGGGCTGTCCTCCCTCCATCCCCCCAAACACCACGGTCCTCTTCAAGGTGGAGGTGCTGGACTTCATCGACTCAGAGGAATGTGACGCGTTCTTTGAGCTGACTTGTGTGAGTTCCCTTAATAACGCTTGAGACCGAAATCGGGAGGGTGAACCGTCGTTGTCCTGTCTCACGGTTGCTGTGGCTTGTGTGTTGCATGTGTTCAGGTGAATGCAGGTGCAAGTATCCAGTCCCTGGGCTCCCAGCTCTGCTCTGATCCACATACCTGCCCTTTGTGTCTCTCCATGCCTCGCTCTGTTTGCCCTCCCATGCAGAGGGAGAAGGCGGGTGCTGCCTTTGTTTGCTCCTGTGTGCTGGACGGAATCAGTGGAACGACTCTCGTTTATTTTTAGTTTTACCAGAAACCTCATGGTTGCACTAGAGGGCACCAACTTCCAGGAATTTCTTTAAGGAACAGTAAGGAGCTGTCTGTAACAATCCTCTTCAGTCTGAAGTGTCCCAGCACCCCGTCAGCCCCCACCCTTTGTCTCTGCCTCTTGGCTCCTCTCCCAAGTGTTCCTTCCCTGTTTTCTCCTCCCTGGTGAGTTACGGTGCTATTGTTAATTCACCTTTTCATGTCAAGGGCTTTGGGCTGTGGTTGTGGGTCAGTGAGTGGAGGCAGAAGCTAATGGGGGAGGCCCTCCAGCTCCCTCCAGCTCCCTCCAGCTCCCTCCAGCTCCCTCCAGCCTCTGCACAGGCAAATTTTCCCCCAGAGCCCTGTGAGCAAACCACACTTGTTGTACTCCCTCCTTGCCGCTCACCCACCCTTTTTGGCTGACTGACCTCTCTCTATGAGCTGGTTTCAACTTGCAGACCCAGAAGAAAACCTGTCTCTCCATTTTTATCTTTTTTTAAAATTATTGTTGGGGTTTTTTGTTTTGCAGGTTGGTGTCTTTGGGAGTGTCAGGCTGTCCCAGAGCTGGCCTGAGAGCAATTAGAGCAATGGAACCTTTCAAGCAGCTTTGTGCTAGTGGCTGCATTTGTGTTAACTCAGCTGTGTGCTGAAAGAGTTGGGCAGGTTTTAAGGACACATTCCTGCTTTTTTCAGTCCCCCTTTGGGCCTGGGGAGCTTNCGGGTACCTGGGAAATTGGAATAAGCTCTTCTGTTCAAATGGAAACAGCAAGTATCCAAGGCTGATGAAACTTGGAAAAGGTAGGTTTGAGCCACAAGCTTTGTCCTGGGGCTTGTGGTTGTATTAAGACATTTTGGGACCTGGGGTTGTATTAAGGCATTTCAGTTTAAATGCTGTCTGGTGTCTTTAGGTTGTTTGAAACCTTTCACACTTGTTCATGGAGTCCAAAATCCTCCTGGTTTACATGGGAGATGGAATCTGGACCTGCTCACCCTCTGCCTGGGGGTGGTAGGGAGGTGTTTTCCAGGCTGGGCAGGTCTTGGAGCATGCTGGTCTAGTGGAAGGTGTCCCTGCCCTTGGCAGGGCTTGGACTGGATGATGTCCAAAGCCCCTTCCAACTCATCCCACTCTGGATTTGTGATACCCTGTGCTCAGTCCCACAGCAGGCTGCCCCAATAATCCCTACTGGCCGTTGTAGTTGCTGAGACAGGAGCTCCCAAGGATTTTTTCCTTCTCCTTTTCTGCTTAGGGAGAAATCATTGTTTGGTGTGTGGGGGGGGTTGGTGTTTGTGAACCTCACCTGTCCCACCCCTTGTTGTGACAGACATCACACTGTGGGGGCTGGAGATCGGGCTGCTGTCTATGACCAAGGGAGAGGCTGCGCTGCTCGTCCTCGCTCCAGAATACGCCTACGGCCAGCGGGGCTGTCCTCCCTCCATCCCCCCAAACACCACGGTCCTCTTCAAGGTGGAGGTGCTGGACTTCATCGACTCAGAGGAATGTGACGCGTTCTTTGAGCTGACTTGTGTGAGTTCCCTTAATAACGCTTGAGACCGAAATCGGGAGGGTGAACCGTCGTTGTCCTGTCTCACGGTTGCTGTGGCTTGTGTGTTGCATGTGTTCAGGTGAATGCAGGTGCAAGTATCCAGTCCCTGGGCTCCCAGCTCTGCTCTGATCCACATACCTGCCCTTTGTGTCTCTCCATGCCTCGCTCTGTTTGCCCTCCCATGCAGAGGGAGAAGGCGGGTGCTGCCTTTGTTTGCTCCTGTGTGCTGGACGGAATCAGTGGAACGACTCTCGTTTATTTTTAGTTTTACCAGAAACCTCATGGTTGCACTAGAGGGCACCAACTTCCAGGAATTTCTTTAAGGAACAGTAAGGAGCTGTCTGTAACAATCCTCTTCAGTCTGAAGTGTCCCAGCACCCCGTCAGCCCCCACCCTTTGTCTCTGCCTCTTGGCTCCTCTCCCAAGTGTTCCTTCCCTGTTTTCTCCTCCCTGGTGAGTTACGGTGCTATTGTTAATTCACCTTTTCATGTCAAGGGCTTTGGGCTGTGGTTGTGGGTCAGTGAGTGGAGGCAGAAGCTAATGGGGGAGGCCCTCCAGCTCCCTCCAGCTCCCTCCAGCTCCCTCCAGCTCCCTCCAGCCTCTGCACAGGCAAATTTTCCCCCAGAGCCCTGTGAGCAAACCACACTTGTTGTACTCCCTCCTTGCCGCTCACCCACCCTTTTTGGCTGACTGACCTCTCTCTATGAGCTGGTTTCAACTTGCAGACCCAGAAGAAAACCTGTCTCTCCATTTTTATCTTTTTTTAAAATTATTGTTGGGGTTTTTTGTTTTGCAGGTTGGTGTCTTTGGGAGTGTCAGGCTGTCCCAGAGCTGGCCTGAGAGCAATTAGAGCAATGGAACCTTTCAAGCAGCTTTGTGCTAGTGGCTGCATTTGTGTTAACTCAGCTGTGTGCTGAAAGAGTTGGGCAGGTTTTAAGGACACATTCCTGCTTTTTTCAGTCCCCCTTTGGGCCTGGGGAGCTTCCTGACCTCCTTATTAGGAATAACCAGCACAAGAACACTGTCATGTTTCAGCCTGGCTGGGGAGATACCACATGGTGGTGGCCTGGCCTTGGCAAGGATCTGGCTTCTGCTCTGTGAATAGGAGGGGGCTGTGCAGGACTGTCCTGTTTGAGTTCTCTGCCTGTTTTCTTTTGTTTGAGCTGAAATTCAGATATTTCTTCACCCAGGAGCAGCAGGATAGACTTCCTCTAGAAAAGGTGTTGAAAGTGGCAGCCACAGAAAGAGAGTTTGGCAACTACTTCTTCTATAAGCAGCGCTTCAGGATTGCCAAGGACAGATACAAGAGGGTATGGCACCAGGAAAATGTGGGGTGTGCTTTGGGAAAGCTGTGAAAGAAGGGATTATTTTAGCTCACCACAACAGGTACAGGTCAGAGATCAAATAACTTTGTGGTATTTTCCAGGCATAGTTTGTTACTTAAGAACGGGGCTTGCACACCTGGTTTTGTGTGAGCAGCAGTGGTAAATGAAGGAATAGTCACAGAATCATTTTGGTTGGAAAAGCTCTCTGAGACCACAGAGTCCAACTGTTCCCCAGCACTGCCAAGGCCACCACTGACCCATATCTGCAAGTGCCACATTCACGGGGCTGTTAAATCCCTCCAGGGATGGGGACTCCACCACTGCCCTGAACAGCCTGTGCCAGGGCTGGACAACACTTTTAAGTGAGAAATTTTCCCCGGTATCCAACCTGAACCTCCTGTGCTGCAACTTGAGGCTGTTTGGCTTGTCCAGCTACCTGGGAGCAGAGCCGGACCCCCATCTGGCTGCAGCCTCCTGTCAGGGAGCTGTAGAGAGCAAGAAGGTACCCCCTGAGCCTCCTTTCCCCCAGGCTGAGCCTCTTCAGCTCCCTCTCCAGGCAGGGTAAATGCTCAGTTATTCTCAAACTGGAATGCATCTGCTGCTTTTTCAGAGGTGATTCAAAGTTGCTTTTCCTTGGTATTTTTGAAACAAAAGTAATTTGATTTGCCTTCTTCCCTGTAAGATTTCCATATTTGTCCTTAAAATCTGAGTCCTGGGTGTAATTTTTTTTTTTATTCTGCTGCTTTCCTTGGTAAGTTCCTAAACCTGTGGTCATATGGCTGAGCTGACTAGTCATGCTGAGAATGCTATGCCCTGTATTTAGAGTTTTGAATGTTATTACTTTTAAGTGACCTAGGTGAACAGAAACATGGATGTAGCTGTTGGATCAGATGGATTTCTCACTTTCCATGATGGATTTGTTGTGCACTGGCTGTTTTTCTCTCTCTGCTCAGGCGCTCTCCATCCTGGGTCGCAGCTCTTCCAGGAAGGCAGAGCAGAGCCAGATCAACGCTTCCAAACTGCTGCTGTTCCTGAATCTCTCACTCACTTACCTGAGACTGGAACGTGCTGACCGAGCTTTGAAATATGGGGAGTTAGCCTTGGAGATGGACCAAGGAAATGCCAAAGCGCTCTTCAGGTGTGGCCAGGTGGGCAAATAAATCATCATGGAACATCCCAGCCTGGCTGTAGAGGGAGCCCAGAATGAACTGAGGAGAATCCCTGAATTCTGGGCTGCTGCAGCAGTCAAGGTGGTTTGTCTGCATCTGCCCTTTTGGAAAGTCTGGCTCTCTGGAAATGCGTCACACAGAGCTTTTCCTGGAGTATTCCTGAGTTACCTGGCTCTCTCTCAGGAGTGTTTCTTGTTGCACGAGTCCTGAAGAAGGGCAGTGGGTCTGTATTTATCTTGTGATGCATCTGTCTTCTTTCCGTGACAGGCTTGTCTCTACATGAGGGAATACAGCAAATCCTGGGATTTCCTGACCAGAGCTCAGTGCATCCAGCCCTTCAACCATGATATCAACAATGAGCTGAAGAAGTTGGCAAGGTGAGAGCCCTCCTTTCCATCCCTGGGGAAGAGAGAGTGTTTGGACAGGCTGTAATACCCATTCCAAAGTATTTTAAATGTTCAAAAAATCCCCAAACCCCAAACTATTGGGTTAATAAGTGACTTGGGAAAACACATGTGGAGAAAACAGCTTGAGACATTTTTCAGGCACAGAAGCTGCAAGTGAGGAGCTGGGAGCACCCACCCTTTCCATATATTTCTTTGGTGGGATGTGTGTTACCTGACTTGTGAGGACGGGGATGTGGGGGCCACTAAAATACCTCAAACCCAGTGATATACAGTTGGCTGATGCTCCAGCTGCTAATGTTCTCAATAAGTATGATTTTTATTCCCTTTAAGATATGTTGGTTAATTTCAGCAGCTTTTTTGCACTGCACATGCTTCAATGCACAATACTAATGTTCATTAAAAGTGAATTTCTTGCCATCTTGGAGATAGTAACTGAGCAGCCCTGAAGACAAACTCTCCCTTTGCCCGCAGGCTGAGTACAGGACTATCCTGCCAACTTTAGTCATGCCCCAGCCCCACCAAAACATGACTAATGCTTGTCTATGCCCTGATGATGCTCTTCCTTTGAAACTGCCAGATGCATTAGCTTTTTCCCAAAAGTGTGTGCTGTCCTCCTGGCACTGTTTACTGAGGCAGGAGCAATGCTGTCCTCATCTCTGGAGCTCACAAAGCAGCCCTTGGATACGAACCCTCTTCTCTATGTCACTGCTAGGCACTTGCAGAAAGGCAGCAGTAACATCTAAAAAGAGTGGTTGGTGCTGCTGGAAAAGCCAGTCTGGTGGGCTGAGCGCCTTCCACCAGGGGATATGTTGGTGGAGGGCTGTTCTGTCCTGTGTATCCATATTGTCTTTAATAGTCTGTCATAACACCAAGTCTTCAAATTTGTTCTGTTACTTCTGAAGTACAAAGAGCTTGAAGGCAGTATTAGCTGCTGGTCTGGAAATTTGAAATGAATCTCTTGTATTCATCCTGATCTCCCACCGGGTACGGAGCTACCAAATTGTCCACTGAGGGCAGGGAGTTCTAAACTAGATCTGGCTGCTCTTGGAGGCTAGTACATGTACAGTGCCAGAAGGCCTGATTCTAGAAGCCTCATATATTCACTTAGATTTGTTTGAAATGCGTTGGTAGATAAAAGAGAAATCTCGCTAATGATGGTGAGGTGGTGCAGCCAGGAAGCAACAAGGTATTTCTGCCTTTGTCAGCTGCAGCTCTGGAGAGAGCAGCACGTTCAGTGAGTGCACGTGTGTCAGAATTGAGTGCGCATTAAACCACTTGCTCTGGAGTTCCTGCTTTGCTGCATGTTAAAAGTAGTGTATTTTTGGCTTTTAACCATGGAATGGTTTGGGTTGGAAGGGACCTTAAAGCTCATCCCACTGCCATGGGCAAAGACTCTTTCCCACTAGACCAGGGTGCTCTAAGCCCTGTCCAACCTGGCCTGGAACACTTCCAGGGATCCAGGGGCAGCCACAGCTTCTCTGGGCACCCTGTGCCAGGGCCTCACCCTCACAGGGAACAATTCCTTCCCAATATCCCATCTAACCCTGCCCTCTGGCAGTGAGAAGCCATTCCCTCTTGTCCTGTCACTCCATCCCTTGTCCAAAGCGCATCTCCAGCTCTCCTGGAGCCCCTTGAGGCTCTGGAAGAGGCTCTGAGGTCTATCTGGAGCCTTCTCTAGATGAATGCCCCAGGTCTGCCAGCCTGTCTTCAGAGCAGAGGGGCTCCAGCCTTTGGAGCATCTCTATGGCCTCCTCTGGACTCGCTCCAGCAGCTCCATGTCTTTCTGATGTTGGATTGCAGAGCTGGAGGCAGCACTGCAGGTGAGGTCTTTTGCCTGTGACAAAGAGTGGAATTAGTGTGAAACAGATGAAGCAAGTGTTACTGGGTGTTGTTAATGAGGCCTTAGCTCGGGCTAGATATGTAATGTTGCCAGCCTGCCCTTGCCTGAGAACTCGTACCGTGATCTGAGAAATGCTTCAGAAATGGAATATGAATCAAAATCTTGTTCTTAGTGGCTTTTCACTTCCTTACTGAGTACATTTATACTTTGTTAAAAGCAATGTCATGTGGTAATCAGCAAGCTGTCTTTTGCTGTCTAAAACAAAGCTTTGGAAAGCATCTCTTTACCGGCTGAAACAGGTTCTTGGCAAAATTCCCTGAAGAGCAATAGGCAGAATCCAGGGTGAGGGGTACGTAGAATGTGTCTGGTATCAGCTGTGGTGGTTTTGGTGCAAATTCTGCTGCTGGATCTGGCAATTCTACTGGAAGGCTTGCAGTGCATCAAAAAGAGAATGAAATGGGGTTCTTCCAATATCTGGCATGAATCTGTTCCTCCAAACAAGGGGCTCTTGGATGTCCTGCTGTCATAGGTGTGGGAATGTCCCACCCACAGGTGGGCATCCTTGATCAGCAACATGTGTCTGAGACTTAGCAGATGTGGCAGACCCCTGTGCTGGGATTTCACACCCTCTAAGGTTCTGGGCCCCAAGGGTGCTGAGGGCTGGGGCTGAGAGAGCCTGAGCCTGCCTCTCACTGGGGCTGCTTCTGGTGTGTTGCACAAAACTCTTTGCTTTTGGCCTTATATGGCAGCAGATGCAGGAAAGCCAAACTTGTGGGCAGCCACTGATCCCTGGGACGGTGTTCCCAAACTGAGTCACCCTGCAGCTCAGGGATTCCTTACCAGTGAGGTGGGAACACAGGGAGCAGAGGATGCTGTGCTTGGAGAAGTTCAAATGGAGCAGACTGGGAAGGTTTTGCCATCCTGTGACACTGGCAAGGAAGAGAGAACAGAGGAGGAAACATCTGCCTTGTCATCCACTTAGTCCAGACACAAATCCCTGCTGTCTCCTGCCCATCCTCTGCCCAGATCCTTTATCCATGGTAGATGCCCTGGTGTATGGCACTCGGACAATGTCTCCTGGGTGCTAAAAGAACTTGCATAAGGAGACACAAAAGTATCCCACAACACACAGGTGGGGTTCCTCTGCACTGTCCCATGCTTCCAAAGCTAGTGTAGAAAGCACCTGTCTCACAGAAGGCAAATGATCTAATTAGTCCCCAGCAGAGCAGAGACCCAAGGTCTGGGGGTGAGACATGACATTTCCATCTCTCCTTCCCTGGCATTGCAGAAAGAAGGGCTTGGAGGAGCTGTGTCTCTGCTGCCAGCACACTCTTCCATTATGTTAATTTATTTATATCTAAAAATAACATCATTTTCAGGTTGTGACACTGAGGGTGGCACAGTCTCCAGCCCCTGATGCCATCCTATGCTCTACTTTGCAGATACTACAAGGAGTACAAGGAAATGGAGAAAGAAATGTGCTGCCGTATGTTTGACCCTCTCAATTCTTATGGCTGAGAAGAACTCAGGGTAACCAGGTTTTGAAAAAGGCTGAGCTCTCCCAAAACCTCTGTCATGTCTGTACTGTTCTCAGGTGGGGAACCTGCTTCTCTTCTGCATGGGAGGGTTTTGGAGGCAAAATGGAAAGTGGTGGGAGTGTGTGGAGAGGAAGGGCAGGATGGTGGGGTGGAATACTGCTACATCATCAGCTTGGAGAATCTTTCCTGTGAGGCAAAGCCTGTGTGGGACAGGGACCTGGAACTGCCAGCAGTTGAGTAAGTTTGGTTTGTTGTTTCCTCTGCTGCTTATCCCAGCTATTCCTGGTCAGAGCCAGGGGGTGAAATAGCTCTGTAGTCTTGTTTCTCTGCCAATTAAAAGAAAGGGGGGAAAAAAAAAAACCACCATTCCTGTCAAACTTAAGAATTGGATTTCCTCCTCCCCTCCAGCGCTTCTGTCTGGAGATGTTGGAATGCCTCACTTCAGAAAAATCTAAATATTTTATTTCTGGGGGTTTTTTAAGTATTAAAAAAGTCTGTTTGGATAGAAAATTTCAAATAGATGTTTTGGACTCTTTAAAGCCTTAAATCTTCTAGCAAAATTGACAGGTTTATAAATGCACAAAGGCTCTTTGATAATTCTTTTTTTTTTTCTCAAAATCTTCAGGGGGGTGCAAGCAGGAGTGGAAATCTTAGCTGGTCTCTTGCTTTGGGGGAAACCCTAGGGAAAGAGTTCTGGAAGATGACAGCATCCTTCTGTCATGAACCGTCCCCAGCACAGGGCCATCAGTTTGCTGCTGTTGTCTCTCCTGCAATACAGACAGTACCTCTTTGCTAGTAGAAAATGAGTATTGGCAGCCTTTCCATCAGCTCTAGTGTTTTCAGGTTGTCTCTTTGTGCTTGTGAGGAAGCTAAGGCAGCGTTTGAGGAAGAGGTTGGATTGAACGCTGCTTCCTAAAGGAGCACAACCTTTGTTTGGCTGGACGTGCCTCCTTGTGGAGCCTTTACCCTTCCTGCTGCCCCTGTACTCTGGTCTGAGCTGGACATGTGGCCTCAGAGCACAAGTCATCCTGCCCTGGGTTCGGGATGGGACTTACTAGATATGTTAGCAGGTGCCTGCCCCCAGGAAAGGAGCTCTGAAAGGGGTGTAAGACTGACGAGGTCTTGTGCAGAAAGTCTGTGGCTCTGGACTTGGCAAGAGGCTCTGATTTTCCAGTTGCTATGTTTCAGGGAGTTGCAGTTTGGAAGCCTGTAGGACCTTGCGTCTCATTCCTGATGGTGCCTGACCTGGGAATTTTCTTGTGGGGCTCTGGGATCAGCTGGGCCTGCTTTGTGGTGTGAGTTGGGGTGATTGTGGTGACCTGCTTGGGCACCACACAGGTCCTCCCCTGGGAAAGTGTGTGGCTTCTTGTTTCCCAAAAAGCATCTTGTGAAGGTGCTGATTTCCACACATCTGGTGTAAGTAAACCAGTGATTTTGGTTAGAGGAGACTGAGAAGTATAAAGGGAAAGGGAGAATCTCTCCTGGAGGCAAGCTTAAGGGCTGGGCTGAACTGCTTATCAGCCAATTTATCCACGGACTCCTGTGTGTGGAGTTCTCCCACCTTACACAGATGATGGACAGCTGTCAGTCAAAAATATTTCCAGGCTTCCTTGAAGTTGATTTTTGTTGCAGTATTAAAAGGAAGCTAAGTCTCCCAGATGAACATGAATCACTGAGACCCAAACAAAAATCTACTGTTCATTTATGGCAAAAGAAGTCTTTTGCTGGAGGAGGTTCCTGCAGGGCCCTGTGCGAGCTGGAGGTTGGGCTGCTGCTTTAAAACTTCATTACACATTCAGAGAGGAGCAAAGCAGTTCCAGCAGGAGCTCCTGCTCCCTGTCAAAGGCACTGAGAATTGGTCAGAATTGAGGCAGAACATTCTTTAGTGTTTTCTGACAGCTTTGTACAAGTTCAGGGCACAGGCTGTACTGGGGCAGTTTGGCAGGCCTGCTTCATCCATTCTGTTAGACACTGAATGAGGAGATGGGCTGGGAATGCTGCCTGCAGTCCATGGTTAATGGTCTAGTGGAATCACAGAAGTTATAGAAAACCTCCCTATATAGCAGCTGACAGGTGCTTGTGGACCACTGAGCTGACCTGTGGTCCAGCTCCTGAATGACTCAGAGCTGTAGTTGTGGCATCTCTTCCCTCCTGAACATTGCTGCATCCACCCCTTGCTTCAGAGCTCTTTCCAGCTGGGACTGCTGTACCTTTGGTGAACCCTGCTGTGTTCCAGGGACAAAGTTCATTTCTCTGCACTGAACAATCCAGGGCTGTTTTGTATAATTACACTCAAACCTGGGTACACCTGCCTGGTATTTTTGCAAAGGATTTTGCAGTGATAGGACTAGGGAGAATGGCTTTAATCTGAAAGAGGGGAGATTCAGATTGGATATAGGGAAGAAATTCTTCCCTGTGAAGGTGGTGAAGCCCTGGCACACGTTGCCCGGAGAAACTGTGGCTGCCCCATCCCTGGAAGTGTTCAGGGCCAGGCTGGATGTGGGTCTGAGCACCCTGGTCTAGTGGAAGGTGTCCCTGTCCGTGGCAGGGAGTGGGACTGGATGGGTTTTAAGGTCCTTTCCAACCCAAATCATCCCATGATTTCTGTGTCCCCTACCAACTGTAGAGCCCGGTTCTTCTAATTGCCACAAACATCTTGCTCAGAACACACCTCCTACCTTTTCAATGGAATTTTGGGTCAGAATAGATCTTCCCTTTGGTGAAATGCAAGGTTGCTTGTGGTGCCTCCTGAGGGAGAAGTACTCAGAGGGAGAAATAGAAGCACAAACTCCTTTTTAAATCCGTCCTCCTGCAGTTCCTTGTAAATCCTTTGGGTCTCATGCTGGCCGCTCTCAGGGTTTGGTTTATTTACCTGCCTCCGTTCACTTTGTGCAGTGCAGGTATATCGAGCCTAGTTCCCTGGGATGTGCAGAACTGGAAGTCCTCCTTGGTGTCCCCTAAACTGCCACATGGTGGGCTGAGGCCTCTGGCTTTTTGGAGCTTTTTGTTCTATTTTGATTGAAAGACCCATCGGAAAAAAAGAAATTTCCCATTGTGTTGCTGTGGTCCTTCATAAGAGAACCAAATCATGAGGAGTGGGGACAAATTTCCTCGGAATGTCTGGATTCTAGTAGAGGCTCCTTGGTGAGTTCTGTCCCAGGAGGATGAGTCTCTGGGCTCTTATTTTTGATTATAGGTGAGCCAGAGTTGAAAGCTTGTCTCTGATGTGTATCTCAGCTCAGTACACAGGAGAAGTGGTCCCAGGAGTTGGGAACACACAGGGAGATGTTCCAGTGGAAGCAAACAAGGCTGAAATTATGACAGGAAACAGTAACTTTGAGGTCAAACTGGTGATTGCCATGAACAGCAAGTTCTACCAGTTCTGGGGGCATTAATGGGTGAGAATTGGCTGCAGAACTGAGGCTGTGTCACCAGGTAGAAGCGACTATAGTTTGGCTTAAAATCGGCAGCAGTTGCCAGTTGAACTGATTTAGTACGCTGGAAGAGACTTGCAAATAAACTGAGAAGTCTGTGCATAACACAGTCAAACTCCTCCCTTGGGAAAGCTCCAGACTTGGAATAAACAGCAACTTGCTCCTTCCCCTCCTGCTCTCCCTTATCCCTGAGCAGATCTGAAATGCACTACCTCCTGCTGGTCTTGTCCCTCCCCACTGTGGCTGAACAAGAGAGGACCAGGAATTCACTGCTCCTTTAGAATATGCAAATTCCTGTCCCACTGAAGTGTCCTGTGCTGCGGAGGAAATTGTTAAATCTCTGCTTTCTGCTGAGCCTTGCTGGGTGAGGGGGAAAGCTTGAAGGAAGACTTAATTAAGCATTCTCCTTGTTAAGCAGAGGAAGGAGAAAAGCTTTAATGAGGTTGTTGGGTTGCGGGTTTTGTTTTCCCTCCAGCTCTCCTCTTCTAGCATCTTGCACTTTTATCTGGGGATTTCTGCAGTTCTGGCCTGTAGTAGTACCTGTAATACCTCTCTGGAAGGATCCTGGGCTCTGATTTCTTCTGGAAACTGAAGAAATGACTGCAGCACCTGGTTTTAGAGATCCCTGATATGCTTTCCCAGTGGGCATACTAGACATGGGTCTGGATGCACTAGGGCTGGCCTCGCCCAGACTGGGAGGTCTGGCCAGGGCTTAGAAGCCACAAGATGATGTGAAATGGAAAGGACAGAGACCTGTGCAATATCCCAGTGTCCCACTGTGCCTGTCCTTCAAGGCTTTGGTGAAGTATTGGTTCTCCAGCCTCATCCAAGGATGGGCCCTGGGCTGTTCTCTCTGATTTAGGAAGTGCCTAAAGCCTGTGATTCCCCTTTGTGCTCAAACACAAAGCTCCCAGGTGAGGTAGGAGCAGATTCCTGGCTGCAATGCTGAAAGGAAACTTTGCTGACAGGCGATTGGAGCCAGGTGGGGTTGGGCTCTGCTCTCGGGTGATAAGTGACAGGACAAGGGGAAACGGCCTCAGGTTGTACCAGGGGAGGTTTAGGTTGGATAGTGGGGAAATTTTTTTCATGGAAAGGATTGTAAAGCATTGGAATAGACTGCCCAGAGCAGTAGAGGAGTCACCCTCCCTGTAAGTGTTCAAAAAATGCGTGGATGTGGGACTTCAGGACATGGTTTAGTGGTGAACATGGTGGTGCTGGATTGATGGTTGGACTTGATCTTAGAGGGGTTTTTGAACCTTCTGTGATTCTGTTCTCCTCCAGCTCCTGCCTGCTAAAGGTCACCTGGCACTGGTCCTGGGAAGGCCAGGCTGAGACCCCAAGGGATATCCCTGTTGTGAGGTTTTACTTCTCAGAGCCTTTGCCAGCAGCTCTAATAGAAAATATTCTGGTGTTACAAATCAGTAGATCATGAAGAAGGTGCTGGGCTCTTTTCATTCCCATGATAACACCTGGTTTATCATGCAGGTGGAGTTTAAAGAGAATTTGCTATGTGTAAGATGGGAATTTCTTTATGAAGTTTTAGCTTTGCAGAGCACTCAGTCACTAGCCCTTACTTCTAGCAACAAGGAGGCACATGATTATCCTAAGTTTTTCTCTGAGTTATAATTTTTAAGGCCTCCTTTCTCTACCCCTCGAGTTGTGCCCCGTCTGGGCACCAGTCCTGCTGCTTTGGAGGCTCCAGACTTTCCCTTTGAACTAACAGAAGAGATGGCTTTGTCCTATCTGTTTTTCTTAGTCTTTAATCCAGGGATTTTAAATGATCATGGATGCTTATTACTGTCCTGATACCCTTCAGGGGAAGTGCTCTCCTGATTATGAGAGGGTGTTGGTGCTGGTCAGAGGCCTGAGACCTGCCAGCTCTCTGCTCCAGTGAGCAGTGAAACACTGACAAAGTTGGGCAGAGTTTTAAATGCTCTAATTGGGCATTGCAGTAGCTGTGATGATAAAGAGACAGCTGAGGTTAACAAAATAAGTGCTGAGGGCCCTCAAAAGTGTTCATTGTGGTTTGGGGAAACACTCCTCTGCTTGTGAGCTCCCAAGCCTTGTTTACCTTTGCTCACTTGTGCATGGAATCACTGAATCACAGAATCGTTAAGGTTGGAAAAGCCCTCTAAGATCACAGAGTCCAACTGTTCCCCCAGCACTGCCAAGGCCACCACTAACCCATGTCCCCAGGTGCCACATCCACACAGCTGTTAAACCCCTCCAGGGATGGGGACTCCATGACTGCCCTGGGCAGTGTGTGTCAGTGCCTGACTAACCATCCTGTGAAAAAAAATTTCCAGAATATCCCAACTAAACCTCCCCTGGCACAGCTTGAGGCTGTTCCCTCTTGTCCTGTTCCTTGTTCCCTGGGGGCAAAGCCTGACCCCCACCTGGCTGCACCCTCTTGTCAGGGAGCTGTGGAGAGACAGAAGATCCCTCCTGAGCCTCCTTTTCTCCAGTTTGAGCCCCTCCAGCTCCCTCAGCTGCTCTATATTGGAGTGTCTTTTCCATCAGCAGCAGCACAAAGCACCTGATGGAATTGGGGGCTGCATCCCTGCTGGAACAGCACCTGGGCACTGGTGGCTGTGTCTGACCCAGTGGCAGCAGCACTTTGCAAATAGATGATGTTTTTGGCTGCCAGCACCAGGAGATCCCAACGAGGGCTCCATATTTAGGGAATGAGCTTTTGGAAAGGCTTTTTGGTTCAGATGCAGGGAGTGTCTTGGCACTGCTGAGAGTTGGTTTGCAGAGCTCAAGAGTTACTTCCAGTAAGGATAGACATGACCCTTGCACAGCCCACCCTGCTTTATCAGGGGCTGTTGATTCCATAGAACGCTGAACATTGTCATAGAAGTTATCTGAGCTCTTGAAGGACTGGGAGCTGCTCCAAGGATCAGTTTCAGCCCCAGCTTGCTGGGTGAAGTCCTTCACGAGTCAGAAGTGTGTGTTGAAGAGTTCATCCCTTCTTTCACCTTCCCATAATCGTTCCTCTTGTAAGACCTCTTGCTCTCTGAACAAGAAGTTTTGCTGTTTTGGCTGGGTGCTGTTTTAAGGGTTTGGGGGTTTTTTTGAAGATGTACTTGGGAAAGAGCTCTGCTTTCTGTTCTTCCTTTTTGCTTTATGTATCCTTGTCTTTTCCCAGATCTAAGCAGACTTGACAGCTCTTGCTTCCATCACTTTAGGTTCAGGATGGTAGTGCATGTCATCAGCATTCAGGGCCTTTGGAGTCAAGACTTGTTACAGATCTGTGGGGAATTCCTCCTGCCACAGAGCTGTCTATCTGGCATACAGGCAGCTCTTGGAACTCACTGTGGATCCTTTGCAGTGCTGAGGATCTTGACAAATTGACTTGGAAAAAAAAGTCCTGAGGAAAAAAATGTGTGTAAGTGCAGATCTTCAGATAGCAGTTGAAGTTCATGTAGCCTGGCTCTAGAAAAGAGGAGCAGCATATCTGTTCCTTCCACCTTCCTCTGTGATTTGGGCATCTGTGATGGGGCAGGCTCTGACTTTGGATGTGGGAAGGGTGAGCGTCTGTGTGCTTGTGTGCTGCCATGCTCTGAAAATATATCCACAGCCACCTCAACCATTGGAGTGGCCACTTGAAGCCCTCGCAGCTGGACATCCCTAAACAGCACTTAGAGAGAAAAGAGGAGGGCATGGCTGACTGCAGAGCCACTTCCACAGAGAGCATATAAATGGTCCCTAGTTAGGGAATTTTCTCCCTAAGGCATGTCGCGTGCTCAGAGAAAGCTCCCTGGGATGGCAGTGCCTCATGCCCAGATAAATCAGGACAGGCTGGCATTGTAAATAGCCGTTCCTCTCCTGGTGTCAGGATGGATTGCCCAGCACATCATGTTATCAGCTGCTGAGAGCACCCTGCTGCTGCTGGAATTTCTTCTCAGCACTCCAGAGCACTGCAGCCTGTCAGAAAACTCTCGTGGGGTCCACGAGATTGTTCCTTCCTGGTCGCAGTGTTTTTTCTCCAGAGTGTCATTCCAGAGTGGCAGTGCCTGTGGGGCTGGCCAGGCTCTGAGTGAAGAGCGCTTCTCAGGCAGTTGCTGTTCAAGGTTTTGGCTCTTTGCTGATGTGTGCACATAACATCTGCTTTCCCAGCCAGACTCGTGTGGAGCTGTGGTGTAGGATGTGCTTTATCCTTCTGGCTACTGAGTCACAACTTCCTTTCTTCTCCGTGCTCAGTTTGAATCCCATTTAGATCTGAACAGAAGCACTGAAGAGAAGGTGCTCTGTTTCCCCTAACAGAGGAGGCTGCGTTTCTCTGAATATCCTTTGAGGTCACTTTTCTGAGATGTAAAAGCTTTCCAGGCTGCCACCACCAACCTGATTTCTTGGACACTTGCCTTGAGGAGCATTCTTCTTGCTGAGGGTTATCCCAGTGCAGCACTGCTGGGAGCTGCTGCCTCAAGGCATGGGGGTAGTGAGGGCTGAACTGGCAGGAGCAATGTTTATGTGCACAATTCTGAGTTTTCCAGTTCCCTCGTGTTTTGACAGAAACTTTATCTGCTGTGTTTGGTGCTTCCCTGAAATCCCTTCTAGAGACAGAGGCAGAAAAGGGGGAGCTGGGGAAGATGCACCTGCAGTTTTTTATGCAAAAAAAGCAGCTTAAACAAATTGTAAAGCCTTAGTTAAGCATTAACTGTTAATTGTGGCTTTAATGCAGAGTAAAGGTGACTGTGATTATAAATGACCCGTGACCTGACCTGTTGCTCCCTGTGAACTGATGATCGGCTTTGTAGTTCCAAAGGATGAGTTAAAATATCTGGGACCAACAGGCTTGTGTGTGACCTTCAAAGTTCGAGTGTGCCTTGCTGGGCTTCGTGGCTGAGTCGCTGCCAACCTGCTGTAGTGAAGGAAACAAATCTTGGAGCAGGGTTCTGGCTGGAGTGTGCTGTTCTCCTCCGTGCAGGAGCAGCGCTGGTGTTGAATCCCGTCCAGCTCATATCTGCAGGGCCCTGTGGTTCCCCTCCACTTCTCTTCTGATTGTGGAGCCATTAGGTGGAAATGAAAGAGGTAAACTGATCAAACACTCCCTGAAATGGCTTTAGGATTTCAGTTTGAATATTTTTTTAATTAGCTCCACATAAAGACTTTATTACTTCAAATAGCAGCCACGAAACCAGAACCCTCTTGGTCTGATCCTTTGTTTTCCTGGTGCACAAGAAGCCTCGGTAGCTGTGGGCTTGTTCCCAATTAGACACCCCAAACCACAGCTAACAGGTGGTGGGAACATCCAGTGATCAGCTTTGAAGTATTCCTGTTTGGGAACATGTGAAGGAAGTGCTGCATGGGGATGAGATTAGACTGACAAGGAGCAGAGTGGAAGTCAGTTATATTTTAGGAGGAGCAAGGATACTTTAGTCTAACAATGCACAGAGCACTGTAGCACATCAAGGATAAGGATTTCTTTTTCCCACTTGAAGCCCTTTTTTCCTTCTGGTTGATAGAACTTTCTGCTGTGAACTGGAGAAATGGTTTAAGTGTTTCTCTCTGATTCATTTTCAAAGAGGAGATCAGCTGAAGTGTCCTCTAGTCATTTTCCTTCTTTATGGACTTCCTTTCCCCCTTCTCCTGGAAAGTGCTGCCAGCCTGGACTGACTATGGATATCTTGTGTGTCAGGAACCTCGTGTACCCCCAGTTTTGGAAGGTTTGGCACTACAAGGGGGCCTATTAAATGAGGCTGTAACATGGGATTTGGTGAGTGTGGATGAACCAGGACAGCGACTGCACTAAATCCCAGTTTGTGCTAGGCTGGAAGTCTCACTCCTGTGTTTCTGGCAGTCTTGAAAGTTCCTCAACTCTTTTGTGCTTTTATTATCCCAAACTTTAAATTGGGGACAGCCCTTGTAAGAGGCACATTGTGTTGAATCAGACCCAGTTTTCTGGCAAGGTGGCCCTTGATCACGGGTTCTGTGTGGCTCTGAGCCCACGGACTGATGATCCCACTGCTCCGAGGTCAGCAGAGGGAGATGAGTCATTGGGGGTGGGCTGGAGAGTCCTGATGTTCCTCGAAGCCCCAATTATCCCTTGATCCTGTGGTGCCTTTCAAGGATGTATAGTGAATGAGGTGTGGATTTTGAGCATCATGTGATGCTTCATCTTCTCTTTCAGTCTGTAAAGAGGCTATTTCCCTCACAATTCCTGCTTTTTTTTTTTGCCTCCTGCTTAGCAGCCTGTAACTCGATATACTCTAAGGAACAGGCTTCCCTATTTTGCTACCAGTAATTTGATTTACTTGTGCTGGAATGGCCACTGCAGCTGAGCTGGCTGGGCCAGGTGTGGTGGCCTGCAGATGCTGGAAGAGTATAAAAATGGGTTTGGGCTCCTGGTATTCCTGAGCTGAGAGCAGGTCAGGCACCTTTTGGATGGGATCCTTTGATCCTCAGAGCTCCTGTAGGAGACGGGTACTGGGTTGTTTTGGGGAAAGGTTTCCAAGGATTTTCTTGGTTTTTCATTTATTCTATTTTTCCTTCTGCTGGTCATCCTATGGATGACAGAGGGACCAGGCTTATGTTCCAACAGTGTTTTGGTGCCTTTTGTGCTGACAAATTGGGGAAATACTTGCAGTATCAGGTTTTTTTGTGATGGTATTTGAGAGGAGCCACTTGCAGCAGTATCAAGAGCAGCAGGATGTGACCTGTGGCACCAGGCACAGGGGAAGGTGCTGGGTCTGTCTGTGGACCATGGAGGGGAAAGTGCTGCTTCTGCAGGAGCAGAGGGAAAGCCCACCTGGGAGAGGCACTGAAGGAGCAAGTGAGCTTTTGGCAACAAGGTCAGTGAAGCCATTAGAAGGTGAGGTAGGTGGGCCAAGTCCTGAGCAGTGACCCAAGAGGTTCCCCTTTGAGATTTAGAGCTGAGGAGGGAGGAATCACTGCTTAAAAACAGTCCTGGTTCTTATCCAGACCAAGCTAATGCTGCACCAAGGTACTGGTTTCCCTCTGGTTACCCTAAAGAAGGGGAGGGGTGGGTGGAGGCTGAGATGAAAGAAAGAGGTTTTGCTGGATATGGGCTCCAAGACTGTCAAGGACCGAACTGCAAGTGGGAGTGATGGGGTGGGGTGACACCCACAGTGCTGGGGGTGCTCTGTGATCCATTGCTGGGATGCAGCCGGATGGCCAGGCCTTCCAGTGCTCCTGTCCTCCAACAGGAAGGAGCTGGGAGCAGGAAAATATGGGGAGAAACAATAGAAATCTGGATTGATGAGAAATTCCTGTGTCTCATACAAGATTCACCTTTCTCCCAAAGGCCAAGAATAAGAATCCAGGCTTCAGTTTCCCTGAACCAGGGTGGAAAAGCATAATTGATGGGAAGCATGGATGACCCTCTGTAGGAAGGGAGGTGGCCCAAGGAGTGCTCTGGGGATTTCCCTGAGGGGGCCTGGCTCGTTTTTAGCTCTTGTCACTTAATACTCCGTTTTCTCCAAGTCTTTCATGAGGAAGTTGAATGGATTTTAAGGGGATTTCACTGTGTTTGTTCCACTTGTGCTAATCCATGGAATTCTGGGTGTTTCTTTCAGGGCCACTGGAGGTGTGTGCTGGTAACCATGGATCATTTAGTGCTGAAATTAAATAAACTGTACAGGCGATGCTGGGGAGACACTGACTGTGATACTTTGTCATCCTAGGACTGTTCCAGCTGTCCAGCTCTTGGCACACGGAGATCTCAGCATCACATACAAGTTTTGGGAAAAGGTGCAGGAGCACTGTCTTACTTTGAGAGGCTGAAGTGAAGGTTCTGTGTTTAGACACAACCTGATTTTCCTGAAGTTGGGTTTGTTTGCCATGTTTTGAGGCAGTTTTCAGAATAATTAAGTCCTGCTGTTGGAGAGAGGAAGGGGTCTGTGTAAATTCCTTCTGTTCTCCCATGCACACAGTTTGAAGAAAACTCTTTCCTGACATCCTGCCTCTTGCAGATAGATTCCAGGCTGCTTTCAGGGAATTTGTAAGTGGGAGGAGGATGCCATGAAGTTTTCTATTTATACAGGTTGTTCTGTATGTTTGATATTTTTGTTCTGAGAAAATAAACCAACCTGAGCACTAAAGCTGGCAGGACTTGTGCCAGTTTATTGTGCAAGAGTGATTAATGCCTGAAAGGAGCTGGAATTCAGAATGGGGTCTGTAGAGCTGGCTCCCTTTGTGGGCAACAGGTTGTTGTGCTCTTTGTTTTGGCTGAATGTTCCTGTGAATGTTGATGCTAGATTTAAAATTACGGAATAATACCAGCTTTGGAGCACACTCCAGAACTCTGTGTGCTCAGAACACGGGGCTGTGGCTGGGATTGAATAAATGCAGAGTCAAAGATGCTCTGAGGGCTGGAGCCCCTCTGCTCTGGAGCCAGGCTGGGAGAGCTGGGGGTGTTCACCTGGAGAAGGCTCCAGGAAGACCTCAGAGCCCCTTCCAGGGCCTAAAGGGGCTCCAGGAGAGCTGGAGAGGGACTTTGGACAAGGGGCTGGAGTGACCAAGACAAGGGGGAATGGCTTCTTGCTGCCATAGGGCAGGGAATTCAATGGGATATTGGGAAGGAATTGTTCCCTGGGAGGGTGGGCAGGCCCTGGCACAGGGTGCCCAGAGCAGCTGTGGCTGCCCCTGGCCTGGATCCCTGGCAGTGCCCAAGGCCAGGCTGGACATTGGGGCTTGGAGCACCCTGGGACAGTGGGGGGTGTCCCTGCCCGTGGCAGGGGGGGGAACAAGATGAGCTTTAAGGTCCCTCCCAACCCAAACCCTTCTGTGTTTCTGTGACTTCCACAGCCATGCCAGCCAGGGCTTCCCAGCTGTCCATGCATCACAGGTGGCCTTGTCTGTCCATCTTCTTGGCCCTGCTCTTTCCCAGAAGGGTCTAAAACTGTCTCCCCAGTCAGTACTGGTTGGGCTGGCACTAAGAGGAGAATTGTAGAAGAATGGAATATCCTGAGCCGAAGGGACCCATTAGGATTGTCCAGTCCGGCTCCTGCTGGAGGCGAGTATGCTCCTGAGCCCTTTCCTAGCCCGACACTAGGTGGCAATGCCTCCTTCCCAGCAGTGCTCGGGACTCCTTTCTGATGGCCTTTAAATCTGGATATTGGTCTTTTTCTGCACACATTTCATGGTAACTCTGATTGAGAGTTGATGCCTGTTCCCTACAAGAAGCAGAGAATTTTGTGCTTCCTGGGATAAGATGGTTCTGAAGACATAAACAAGGCAAGTTTTCCAGAAGGGGACAGCTGTGCCTCCCTGAGTTCCCTGACATGGGCCTTGCTGGCGCTTCCCTGCCAGCCCTCGGGTCAAACAGCCGTGGGCAGCTGGATCCATGAGTGAAAACTTGGCACATCCCTGTTCACCAATGACCTTGGAAAGGCAGGATGTCCTGGACCCCAAACTGTGGGGACAAAGCCCATTGAGGAAGGCGTTTCATCTGCTAAATCTGAAGTGTAGGAGTGGTGTGGCTGCTGTGGCACAGTGAGGAGCTTTCCAAGCCTCTGGAAGGTCCGCTCCAGTCCTGCTACCAGCGGTGCACAGTGCAGGAACAGCAGCCACCCTTCCCTGTCACCCAGGCCATGCTGGTTACTTGTACTTTACCCAGAGTCCCTCTGCAGGTTGACAGGCAGTTTGTTGCTGTTGGAGACTTCCCATGGTGAAGTAGACCTTGCTGAAGTGCATTTTTCCATTTTTCTTTACCAAATTAGGGCCAAAAATTACTTTCCTGAGCTGCTTGCTTTTTTCTTTTTTTTTTTTTTTTTTTTTTTTTTTTTTTTTTTTTTTTTTTTTGTTATTAAAGGAAGAAATACAATCTTCCAGCCTCTGGGCAAAACCGGAGGGGTGTTTGGATCCTGACTTGGCATTAAAGCAGAAATACTAGGCCTTGAGCAAAAGAGACAAAAATCTCTACAGAGAACCACACTTTTGGGTTGGTAGTCAAAAAACACTGACTTGGAGAAAAGTTTCCTACTGGAATTTTTAATTTTGGCCAAAATGCCTCCCTTTCCCCCCTCCATGAAACAGGTTTTGAAAAACATCTTCAGTGTGTTCCCTGGAGAAGCTCTTCCGAAGGTTGGTCCCAGCTCGGCAGTGGTCTTGTATTTCCAGTTTGGGTTTATCAAATGTCAACCTGCAACTCTGCAGCTGTGCTGGGTTTGCTCAATTCTAAGATTATCTGATCTCAGGTGAAGTTTTCCTGGCATAGCTGTTTATCCAAACCTGAAATGTCGTGTACCCTCAACCCATCAATCCAGCAGCTCCTCGGGCTGCAAAGGTAAAGCCTCTGTGAAGTGTGAATCACAACCCCCGTGTGTCACCTGAGCCTCTCCCGTCATGTTGTCCTCCCCCAGTGCACACCACTGACCCCCAAGAACACATGAGGGCAGTGAGTGAGATCCCACTCCATGCCTGTTCCCTCCACTGGCAGCTGGTGCAGAAACCCTGGAGAGTGTGGGTGGGTGGCCTTGTGCCCCCCATGGTGTGGGCTGTGCTCTGCCAGGGACAAGGGTGGGCTGAGACCACTGGCAGGCAACCAACACGTGGGATGGCTATGCTAAACCTGGGCTGAGACATCCAGGGCATGTGAAATTTGGATGCTGGAAGGTGCTCCAGGTTGTGGCACCTCCTGTTACGATGCAGGCTGGTCACAGGTTTCCTCCAAGACACAAGATGCTGCAGTGGGAGATGCAGCACCTCTCCAAACCTTCCTGGCACGCGTGGGGATGCTGGTGCCATCAGCCCAGCCTGGGTGGGTGCTCAGCACCCTCCCCATGGCCAGGAGCAACCTGCTGATCCCAGAGGCTTGGGGGCTCAGGCACCTGCCACCACCCCTGTGCTGCTGCCGGGGCAGACGGGAGGCTGCGGGCAGGGACCAAGGGCCCCCATCGCCCTGGATCCCCTGGATTGGTACAGGGGCAGAGGAGTCCCTGGGGTTCTGGAGCCCCTTGAGACACTGGGCACCCTGTTCTTCTGGGCTGGGACAGGAACCAAGAACTCCCATGGCACTGGAGCCCCTCGCCTCACTGGGTACCCATTCCCCCAGGTCAGGACAAGGGCCTCACACCTTTTTATTCCAGTGGCTGGCTCTGAAAATCATGGAAGCAGAAACCCCTCTGTGCTGCCAGCCGCGGCCGAGCCCAACCGGGCATGGAACGCGCCGGCTCCGTGCTCCGCTCCTGGCCCCTCGTTTGTGTTGGCACCAGCCGGAGAGCGAAGCTGGTTTAATTGGCAGTTGTGTTTGTGGCCAGGGTGTTATGAAAAGGTTTTCTGTCTCCCTCTGTAAGTTCCCCTGAATATGTTTTCACTCTTAATATAATATTCACTTCATTATTAGCTGAAAGAGGCTCTTTTCAGAGAGGGCTTTTTTTTTTTCCTCTCCTTCCAAAAATACATTAAACCACCCCTTCATGCAGTGCTGCGCTGAGGGCTGGGATTGTCTAGTGGACGGGAAGTGAGAAACCCGACAGTAAATGGGATTTACACAGAAATTCCTTTCTTCCCCAGCGTGCCGGCAGTGCTGGCTAGGTAATGGAGGAGGCGGCTGTTGCTTACGGGGTGATTGGGGGTACCTCACCTCCCTGCAGCATGGTCACCAAGGGGATTCCCCCCAAGAAGAGCAGATGCTCCCAGGGGCTCCCAGTGCCCTGGGCTGGTGTTTCCAGGTGCAAACCCCTCCAGCAGAGTTGAGACCCAGCCACAGGGATTCCCATGTGTCCCCATTCAGTGCTGAAAGTGTTTCCAGCATCTGCCAGGTTTTGGAAGCTTGTTCTTTCTTGGGTGGGTTTGAGGGCATCAGGTGCAGCTGGACCCCCATATTGCCATCTTGTGTTGCTGCTCTTCATGACTTTGCAGCTTCCATAAGGTTTTTTCCTCCAGCTTTGGGAAAATCCCTGTAAGCTGCAGAAGCAGTGAGGGTGGTATCACACACAGGGCATCCAGCCTGGCTCAGCCTCTGGGATCCAGGGGAAACAGCTCTGCTTCCCTCTTGCCTGAGTTCCTTGAAGGGCACCCACAACCCAGCCAAGCTCTGGGTTCAGTTGTTTACCATATCTGGGTGGTTTTGCAGGGTCATGCAGCCCCCAATGCCATCACTCAATGTCCCCAGCCCAGCCCAGCTGGGAATATCCCAGGCTGAGGCTGCCTGTGGGGTTGTGCCATCCCAGCCCTGGCCCCAGGAACTTTTGGGATGCCCTAAGACAGCCAGTCACAGTGGAGGGGTGGGGGATGGGGGGGACACTGGCCAGGGCAAAAGGGTCCCCTGGGCTGGCCCTTGCACTACTGCTGTGGGGCACTGGGATCCCTGGGGACCCCCACATCCCTGCTCCATCCCTCAAGGAGCTGCTATGAAAGCCCAGGGGAGCCCCAAGACCATTTTCCCTTTCCCTGAAAGCAGCATAGACACAAATCTCCCCTCTCGGGGCAGGCACCAGCAGCAGGAGCCTTCCCCAGCTCCGCTGCCCCCATTCCCAGCCATCCTGCAAAACTCATTAGGGCTGGTATCATGCGCTGATGAGTATCCAAGGTCTGTCCTTAACTGGGAACAATTAGCATTTGTTTCAGGATACCTCTGTTTCAGGATACAGCTGTGGCTCCAGAGCTGACAGAAGCATTCCCATCCAAGCAGGGCCCAAGGGAGCTCCCTGGGGATGATGCAGCTCCCAGGTAAGGATGCTCTTGGGAGGGGTCCAGCTTATGCATCCTCAACCCCTCACCTGGTCCTGACATTGGCAGGGAAGTGGGAGCTCTCTGACACTCCTGCACTTCTTTTTCCAGGTTTTGGGAAAAAATAAATCAGATTTGAGCTTTTTTCTCCAGGGTTCTGCTGGTTCATCCACTCCCTTTCTACGCACATCCTGTGTTCAGCGTATCCCGGTGCCTCCCCTGCCTCTCCCACAGTACAGAGCATCCTCTTGTGTAAAGGCAGACACGAACTGTGCCTGACAGGCTGTGGGGGGTGATTCTGGAGAAGGTAGTAGAGAAGGTTCTGGAGTTATGTGGGCAAAGGGAGACTTCAGATTTTGCACATAGGTCTGAAAGCTGAGGGTGGAATACTGACCTGGGTCAGGAATGAGAAGTGCTGGGGGAAAGGTTGTGGTCATTCCGGTTTGGAAGGGTCAGGGACATGGTGATTCCAAGCTCTGCTCCCCTTGGTGAGGCCAGAGGCAAGGGACACTGGTGTCTTCCTGGCCTCACGTGCCAGATGCAGGAGGGACCAGTCTCAAATGTGGGGTCAGGAAGGCTGGAGCTGATGCAGGACCTGGACTTGGAGCAACACAGGGAAAGGTGGATGGGGAAACCACTGGGGCTTCACCAGCAGCACTCTGACCCTTGGAGCTCTGGCTGCTCCACAAAACCCTCAGTGTGCCCCAAAACAGGCTCCCTGCAGCTCGGGGTGCTCTGAGTCCTGCACAGGGGGACTGGGCAACCAGCTGGGGTGGGACACTGGAGATCCCAGAACTGGACAACCTGTGGTTTGAGAGTCAAGGGGCTGAGGAGGAGGAGGAATGTGGCCTGGCTGACAGTGACGGGTTTGGTTTTCCATGGCCTCACATTTTCCTGCACTGGAGGTTTGCAGTGAGGGTGGAGAATGTGGTGGGAGGGGAGGGGAGTGGGGCTGCTGGGGGCTTTGGGATGTGACCTGCCTGCCAGGGCAGAGCCCATGGCGGGGATATGGACATGGGCACACACCAAACCCCGATGGATCCAGGAAGTGTCCCCGCTCAGGGTGGCTGGGGACAGGAGTTTGGTGGGAAGCAGGGCAGCACTGCAGGCTGCCTGGCCTTCAGCTCTCATGGGATGGGCTGGCACCCCCGGGGCTGACGTGCGATGGGAATGCTACAGAGGTGCCAGGGGACCCACCAGAACATGGAGCACGGGGCTGGACACAGGTTTTCTGCAGTGCTGCAAGCTCCCTCCCACCACCTAAGGCCATCCCTCGTGGCACACAGATATCCCAAATCCCACTCAGACACCTCATTACTGCTCCTGGGGTGTTTGCAGCAAACTGGGAGCCATGAGCTGGCTGCAGAGACACTTGGACTCACCTAAGAGGGCAGCTGGGTTCTGCCCTGAGTGCTGCCAACACAACCCTCAGGCAGCCACAGCGAGGTGACAGGATGTGACATTTCCTCAGGCCACGGGATGTGGTGTTCCCTCAGGCCAGGCTCTGCTGCAGACCTGGAGGCATGTTTGTTTTCCAGCCCTGGATTCTGGGAGTATGGAGAGCTGGTGGGACCTTCAGCTCTGCCAGCCAGCACCAACTCCCTGCCCATGGCTCTTTTCCCACAGAACAGTGCAGGATTAGGGATGGAGAGAGGGGAAAGATAACTCAGGGTACCCTGGGGCAGGGCAAAAGCAGGAACATGCAGGTTGAACATCAGGAGAAGAGGCTCAGCAGGGCACTCAGGGAGCTGGGATCTGTCATCTCGTGCTGCTCTGGGATGAGATCACAGAATCACAGAATGGTTTGAGTTGGAAGGCACTTTAAAGCCCATCCAGTTCCAACCTCCTGCCATGGGCAGGGACACCTTCCACTAGACCACGTTGCTCCAAGCCCCATCCAACCTGACCTTGAACATTTCCAGGGATGTCACCTCCAGCTCGGCCTCCCCAATAATAGCTTTTGCCCTGCCATCTCCTCCAATGACCAGCACATGCTGGGGAAATTGGTGCTATTTCCCAGGGCCAGGAGAGTGACAGGCTGGAGCTGGGGATGGGGACAGAGAGGAGCCACCCCAGAGCCCACCCCAGCACTGCTGGAGGAGACCAGGGATGGGTGACCCAGCTCACAGTCTTGGTGACACATAAAAAAGCTCATTTCCTCACCTCCAGGCTCCTGCCCAATGATGCCAGCAAGCCCTCACTGCAGCCGCTGACCTTTAAACAAGGTGGTTGGAGAGATGGAGGTAGCAGAAATCCCTGAAAGATTATTTGTTTCTCACAAACTATATTTAGACACCATCAGCAAAACCCAAAAGTGCTGAGTTTGGCTGAATAAATCTGGGAGCTTTGTGTTTTTTTCCCCCTCGAGGAGAACAGGATTAGCCAGCGAATGGGGAATCGTATTTTTGTTTGACATACCTGAGGGTTTCCACTCCAAGTTGCTGTTTTGAGCTCCTGGTGCTGTGATGATGATGATGGACCTGACAAGGCACTGCCCCATCTTGTGAAGATATTTTTTGAAAAGAAAAGGTGCAGCTGACTCACCCACCATGGTGCTGCTTTCTTTCTTTGTTAAACTTTGTTTTTTCGAATATTTTCAGAGATGTTGGCGTATTAGGGTGTTTTTGAGATAGAAGTAGGTCACGCTGGTGCCGCTCCAGTACAAAGTCCTTCCCTGGTGGGATGCACCCCTCCAGCTCCCTGCCTGTATCCACCAGTTCTGCCCCAAGGTATGGGGGCCCTGGGGAGCCGGGAGGGTTGACATGCTCCTGACTGGTCTGAGTGGGGCTGCAGGGAATGGCAAGAGGTCACCTTGCTTGTCTGGAATACACTTGGGTCATCTGGGGTGTAATTCTTTGCTGGTTTGGATTCCTTGTGCCTAAATCCCATCTCCCCCAGGGAGACCGGGATCAGGTCTGAACTTCCCAGTGGAGTGTTTGGGGGGGGGCCAGGCAGGTGAGGGGTTTTCTGATCCCTGAGGGGTGTCAGAGCCCATCTGACCAGCTGGTCACAATGAAGAGCAGAGTGACCCATCAGGAACCTCCCATTTGGACATGAACCCAAACCATGTGGGTGATGGGAGGCAGAGGGGCAGAAGGGGTCTGGGTCCATATCCAGCAGAGCAGAAAATTCTTTGCCCTAAACTTGTCAAAATTCTGTGTCCCTTGAGCTGGCCCTGCCAGGACATCAGGCTCTGTTCTTTGAGAAATGAGGCTCTGGGGAGCTCAGGTCCTTGAGCTGCAGCTCATCCACAGCGGCTCCTCTCCAGAGAGGGCCCAGGGGAGGTGGGGATGGAATTGTTGCACTGTGGCAGCTCTCTGGTGAACAGGTTAGACATGTCTGAGGAACTTCCTCCTTTCTCCTCTGGCCAGGTGAGAGGTGAGAATCTCTTAGTGTCCTCCACATGGAGAGGAGGAGAAGAGGTAGAACTCAAGGAGGAACCAGCTCAGGGAGGGGGGTGCTGGTGCCAGATGGTTTGTCCAGAGCAAGGAGTGGCCCAGCCTTGGGTAAGAACCCAAGGATGATGCCTGAACATGGGCTGCTTCCATGGAATCAGAGAATAGTTTGGATTGGAAGGGATCTTAAAGATCCTCTTGTTCCAACTTCCTGCCATAGACTGGGATGCCACCCATTAGAAGGTGTTTGGGGCCTGGGAAGAAAGGGAGAAATGCAATATGGGGCTTACCAGCACTGATAACTCTGTCCAGTAACTGGGAAGAGGAGAAATGCTCACCCAGAGGTATCAGGGACAGGAGAGCATCAGCTGGGGCCGCTCCTGCCTTCTCCCTGCACTTGGGCCAAGCTGTGCTGGGGGAGCTGACAGCAACGCAACCCAAGAGCCGTGGAAAAGCCAGGATTCTTCCTCCTGGTCCATGCAGCTGGAGAGCTACAGCACCAATGGCACTGCCAGCAGGTGAGGGCTGGAGAAAGCCCTCCATAGCTGTGGGGCACCCAGGGGAGGTGGCAGGTGACAGAGCCTTGGAGTTGCACTGTAGACACGTGGTTGGTCTTGGCAACCAAGTGGGAAGCTTGGCCAAGTCAATGGTGTGATAAAACTATTTCCAGCAGGTTCCAAGAGCCCTCCCCACTCCTGCAGCATACAGTGGGCTGTGGCTCAGCTCTGGAAGGACGTTCCTTCTTCTCAGGGGATGCTTTGACTGTGTCCAGCCTGTGAGCCCACAAACGCCTGAACCTGTGCAGAGGTTCTTGGCCCATGGCATCGTTCAGTTGAATGCCACACCAATTCATCAGGGGGCAGCAGGGCTTGAGGGGGCTCCCACTCTTCCCAAATTGCTTGGGAGAAAGTTTCTCCTCCAGTCAAGTAGTGGGGCTGGTGGCCACAGTCACTGACCAGGCAGCTGCCTCCTGGATTTTGCTGCTCCTTGGAAAGGCATGAGGGACCAGGGAGCATGGACATCCCAGGACACAGCTGCTATGGGACATCCCCTGCCCCCTCCTAGGGTGCCCCCAGTCCTGGTGCTGTGGGACTGAGCCCCAGCCCACGTCCTGCCTGGCTCCAGCCTGCCCCGCGCTTCTCCCCTTCTCCTCTGGATCGTATTTATTTATTTATACGGTGAATGTAATAAAACTCTAGCAGGAAACGGAGGCGATTCCCTGCCATTCCCCACAAGCCAGCCCTGGGCCGGGTGAACAAGGAGGCGCATTGTGCAGCATGGAGCCTCCTGCCAGCACCGAGCCTGTGGCTGAGGCTGAAGAAAGGGCTGAGTGTGTATGTGAGCACCGGGACCCGGTGCCGGCACCCGCCCCAGGATGGGGCATCCTGGGGAAGAAACCTCACTTCAGGGGGCAAGCGGGGCTGGGGGTGAAAGGGCTCCTGTGCTGGCTTGGGATGTTGTCTGGGAGCACCTCAGAGTCTGCTTCCAGCACAAGGAACCTCCTCGGCCCATCCTTGGGCTGCCAGGAAACAGAGGTGGGCACTGAAGATCAGCTGGGGGGGCACATAGTGTCCCCATAGCCTGGCATGGGGCTGTATGAGCAGCTCTTCCCGGGGCTGAGCCAGCTGGGAGGGAGCTCCAACCCTTCACCTGCCTCTCTGAGGCTCCAATCTGCAGCTGCTGCCATCAGTAGGGTTCAGAGTGAACGGCTGCTGCCAGGGCTCACCTGGCTCTTGTCCCCTTAGAAGAGGTCTGCAGGGGTGAGCGAGGTGGCTGAGGGTGGGACGTGGCTCAATCCAGGTTCCCCTTTGATGGGAGAGGTTCCCACTGCTGGCAACAAGTGTCTCAGGTCCACCAGAGGCTGAAAGCAGCCACCACACTCACCAGCTGAAATACTGTGAGTGAGGTGGGGACATTGTCCTTCCTCATCCCTCTTTCTCCCAACAAGGGCTCCCCTGGGACACACCACTGTCCTCCTGCCCCATCCCCTGAGTCCCACGGCTGCATGTGGTCCCCATCCCTGTGCCGGTCCCTCAGGCTCCCAGGGATCCTGGGGTTAGGGTCGTGCCCTGAGCCGTGTGTCTCCTCCCTGCTTCACGTCACTGCTGTGTGAATGGGGATGTCACGGCCCAGGGATCCTGTGGCCAGGGCTGGGGAGGGAGGGCTGGCTGGCAGCAGGACCCACAGCTCCCCAGCTGTGGGGTGATGGGGTGACAAGGCTGCAGTGAGCATCCCTGGCAATGTCACACATGTCACCTGGGTCCCCGAGTCCTGGCCACAGTGTCTTTGCACCATGGGCTAAGTGGTAACCACAAACACCTGCAGGGAACCAGAGGCCAGGAGGTGACTGGGACACTGCCTGGGGACACTGTTTGCGCTCCACCTGCTTGTTTGGGGACCAGATCCCAAAATCTCCATCTTCCCCTGCTACTGAACCTGCCCATGGCACAGAAGCTGCCCAGGGGCACAGAGAACAGTTGCCCTATGGTGGGCACAGTCTGTTGCACATGCATGTGCATTGGCATCACACAGGATTGTGCCCAGGGGTAGGAGGAGCTCAGGCATGAGGATCACTCCTTGTGGTGTTCCTGGTGTCCCCAAGGAGATGGTGGCTGGGGTGGGGGTAATCTGCCCCTCTGGCTGGGTGGGTGCCAGCCCACAGCCCCGTGCGTTGCTCCCAGGATGGACCCCTCCACCTGCTCACCAGCGCATCCGGCCTGGCAGTGGCATCCCTTTGAAATTGAGGCCACTGGCCTTTTGCACAGCTATTCCTGTGAAATTCTTCAGGAAAGGAGAAATTATCCCTCCCAGATCCCTGCAAGACTGTGCCATCTCCCGCCTCCAAGCTGGCAGGGAGGGCACGGGGTGCCTGGAGCCCTGGCTCACCCTGGACATGGCCTGCCCTCACGAGGTGGATTCTTCTACCTGCCCCAGCTCCTGCCTCTCTCTGTGAGCCAGGCACTGGTGGGAACTGGGACCACCGGGGATCTGGGGGCTTGGCAGGGCAGAGGCAAGGACAGTGCTGGCATGGAGCCTCTCACCTCCCTGCAACAAGTCCTGCTGCCCTGGCCAAGGCTGGGCAGAGCAGCACCCACAGTCCTGCCACAGCTCCCTCACCCCCTTCCCAAATCCATTGCCCGCTCCCCAACTCCATCTTCTGATCCCCTGCCCTATTACCCCCTCCCCTGCCCCACTGACCCAACCTTCATTGCCCTCTCCCCAGCTTGACCACTTCCTTCCTGGATCAATCACCTCCTCCCTTGCCCTGCTTTATCGCTCCTTCTCTGCCCCATCACCCTCTTCCAGGCTCTGTTGCCCCCCTCTCCTGCTTCGTCGCCCCCTCCTCTACTCTACTGCTCGCTTCCCACCTCCATAACTCTCTTCCCTACTCCATCACTCACCCAGTTCCATTTCCCCATCCTCTCTCCCATCCCTCTCCCCACACCCATTGCCTCCTCTCTTGCTCCATCACCCTTTCCCCAGCTCCACCATCCCCTCCCTTGCTCCATCACCTCCTCCCCACCTCCACTGCCCCCTCCCTGACTCCCACCAGGGCTCTCCCTATCCTTGGTGCCAAGGGGATCCCCCAAGCCCTTCCCCCCAGGAAGGTGCCCTCCCCCCTTCCATGGCTGGCCAGGGGGGCACTGCTGCAGCCCCCCTGTGCGCGGGGGGGCAGCCAGCGGATTTTTTCCCTCCATCCCCTCCCCTTGCCGAGGCTCTCGCACAGGTTTCAGGCGCTGTTGACGGGAAGAAAGGAAATGGGGCAAAGCTCTGCCAGGAACCACAGGCTCCCAGGCTCCGGCGATCCGTCCCGCTCGCCTGCCTGGCCGCTTCCCGGGCAGGATTCCTGTGCAGTTCTGAGAGCCCTTTCTTCCTGCTATTGATCTTGGATCCACAGCGCAGGGCCACTTCCAAGACCGTAAATCTCTCTGTTGCTCTACCTGGGGTTCTTGTTTTCACTGTGGGGCTCCCAGACCTGCTGGAGATCTCGGCTTCTGTGCGCGGCCGGGATGTCCCCACTCCTGCCCCCTCCCCGCCGCCCCCGGGCTGCCCAGGCGAGCGGGCAGGCAGGGACAGGTCACTTCAATGCAAGGGCAAGGCTTGGGGTGCTGGTGGTGCCTCCCGGTACCCCCTGCCCACCTCTGGGGTGAGATGAAGCTCCGGGAAGGTTCCTTTGCTCCTTTGCTGCTGCCACTGCAGGTCCCTGAGGCTCAGGCAGGGCTTGGAGTACCTGAGGGGGATGGGGTGAGGGAGGAGCACCCCAAGGTGCAGGGCAGAGGTGAGGGGCAGCCGCACGTCTACAAGGAGCCCCTTCACTCCAAGAATCCTCGTGTTGCTCTTGGCCAGGCTTCACTAACAGGAGCCAAGAGCAACAGTTTTACATATTAAAGCAAAATTAAATTAAAATACATTTATTTGTGCCACCCCCTGCCCCCCCTTAACCTTTCACAGTCCAGGTTGGAGGGTGGCAGGGCAGCCATGGGGGTGAACCAGGGAGGTGGGGCTAGGACCCCAGGTCTCATCCAGCCCCTGCCTGTGCCTGCCGCCCATCCAGGACCCTCACTGGGCAGCCAGGGCTGGGTCAGAGACCTTTCAAGTTTTCCTGGTAATGCTTCCCAGCTTTCCTTAGCAAACAATTCCCTGAAGGGGAGCCTCAGTGACCAGAGCTGTGTTTGGGGTGCCCTGGAGTGGCAGCAGTGACAGCCTTGGGTCCCTCACCTCACACAGGACACACGCCCTGGGTCTGTGGGTGGAGGGATGAGGGACCAGGGAAATCTCCCAGCACACTGCAGGTGCCACCTCCATCCCCATCACTTTGCTGCTCAGCCATGCATGACAATTCATCCCCAGGACTGCATGCACCACAGCACAAAATACCCTGAAACAGCCATTTCTTAGTGCATGTGGCCCTAACCCACAGCACAAAGCCCCCTGAAGCTGCTCCGTGTCGCTGGGCACATGGGACAGTGATTTCTGGAACCCCTCAGAGCTGGTGGCTAAGGTGACATCCCAACGTCCCAAATAATTCCAAATATCCCCCAATAACCCTTTTCCCAGGGCCCCGGAGCTCAGTGTGCAGACACCCCGTGTTACAGGGAAATTCCAGGGCGACGCCTTATCTCCCACTCGGTTACATGGCCGATAAGCAGCTCCCATGGAATTTCCCTATAGCGCCGGACCGGGATATTTGGATCCTGCACAGTGGGTGTCAGCGATTAGGGGCCGTGCTGACAGGTTGTTATGCTGTTACTAAAGAAATCACAGGGCTGTGGGAACGCCTGGGAATGGCGGGATGCCCGGACCCCATGGCGCCAGCCAGGCACTGGATGCCGGGTATCCCGCAGGACACTGGAGGGACCCTGCTGGAATCACCCCTAGGGTGGATGAGCTGCTCCCAAACGGGTGCTGGAGATGGCACAGAGCAACCCGGGCTGACCTGGGATCGGCAGCTCCCAGGAGTGGGGGGCTGCTGGTGGCTCCTTGTGACGGTGGCCTGGGCAGCAAAGCCTGTCCTCGGGGGTGCTGTCACCTCCCCATGCCTTGGATGTAATTTGTCACCCTGTGAGTAGGACATTGGATTTTGGGGTTTGGCAGCCCCAGCTTGACCACCCTGACTTGTGTCACTTCCCTAGAGCTGCCCTGGCCTTGCAGTGACATTCCTGTCCCCTTCCCTGTGCCTGCCCTGAATTGTCATTCAGCCGGGGACACAGCTCTCCCGTCCTGTGCTGTGGGCACTGGAGCTGAGCCATTTCCCGGAGTCCCCACTGTCCCACCACGTCCCCAGACCGAGGGGCACAGGCACCGTGTGCTACGCGCTGTGAGTTCCCCAGTTCTCAGTGGCGGCACCAAAGTGGCAGCTTGTGTTCCCAAACGGAGGGAAGTCACCCTGCGGGGAGAGGGTTCCTCCCCCAAGGACAAGAAGCCCTGGGGTGTGCCCAGGTGTGCTCAGCCGCTCACGCACACCCTGCGGGCGTGCGGGGGCCTGGCAGCACCCTGGGTCTGGGCAGCGGTGAGGTTACGTGTGTTCCTGTGCCCAGGTGTATGTGTGCACACACGTGCTAGCGCACGCCCCTGTGGGTGTGCGGGGCCTGGCTGGCGGTGTGTGGATGTGCACGCATGTCTGTCTGTGAGTATATGTGCATGTATATCTTAGTGTATGTGTGTGCTTGTATGTGTGTTGTGGGCATGTGCATGTGAGCGTGTGTGTGCACACGTGGACATGCACGCGGTATGGGCACGTGTGTTAATGTGTGTGTGCGTGTGCACATTGGTGTGTAGATATGTCTGTGTGTGTTAGTGCATGTTAGTGCGTGCATGCGCCGGCGCACGTGCGTTAGTGTGTTCTAGTGTGTGACAACGCGTGATAGTGCGTGTGCACGTGCATATTAGGGCGTGCACGTGCGTGTATGTACCCGTGTGTGCGTGTGTGTATTAATGCATGACAGCGTGTGCATGTGAGGTGTGTGTGTGCGCACATGGACACGCGCTCATTAGCGTGTGCGCGAGCGCGCACGTGTGCATCTGTACCTGTGTGTCAGTGCACGTGTGTGTGTGTGTCTGTGTGTGTGTCTGTGTGTCTGTGTGTGTGTCAGTGCACGTGTGTGTGTGTGTGTCTGTGTCTGTGT
>VWZW01006493.1:303840-350905 GCA_013397115.1 Edolisoma coerulescens
CGCTCTGGTTACAATCCCAGCTCGCCTTCCCCATTGTCCGGAGGGAAATTCAAGCCTCGGCTGGGGCTGGCGGGGGTGGCGGGGGGAGCCGGGGCTGGCGGGCACAGGGCGGGCAGGAGGGTGGCTCTGCAGGGGCTCGGAGGAGGGGAACTGCCCACCCTTCCCCGAGACATCCTGAGGTGCTGGCAGGGGCCAGCTCGTCTCTGCAGGGGTTTGGTGGGGCTGTTTTGCTCGGCTGTCCCCAGGGATGTGCCGGGGGGTCCCAGGGCTAGGGAAGAGAAGTGGGCAGGGGGCTGTGGCAGGGGCATAGGGAGCACAGCGCCTGTGGCAGGCAGGAGCTGTAGGGGCAACACAGCTCTAGTGATGCTTAGACTTGTCCATCATCTAATTACCTGTTAATTAGCCAGCCTGCAGTCTGGGCAGCGCCGGGCCCCAGAGAGGGTCGACCCTTGCCCAGGGAGCAACAACGCAGCAACGGACCCTCTCTCCAGCATTCAACCTGGCACCCGCTGCTCACCCCAACAGCCCTCAGCCTCCGTTCCGACGAAGCCCTTAGGGCTCAGACTATCAAACTGTGGCTGGAGGACAAGGGTGAGACTCTCCCCCAGGGCTGGAGTGGGGGCAGGGGCTGGAGTCGGGGCCCCTCACCCACCATCGAGCCGTGCCAGGGCTTTGTGCTGCCGGGACTGATGCGGTGAAGCACCTTTAATACGCTCCCTGGCACCACTGGCATGCCGGGAAGGCAGGAGAAGTCGGGTCACTGAGCTGAGAAAAGCCTTTTCCTCCCCCATGAGCTGGTGTGGCGGACAAGGTGCGAAGGAGCCCCCAGTGCCCATGTGGTGTCCCTGGGGGGACACCGAGGGTGTCTCACCAGGTTTGGGTACCCCTGGCTGTGATGGTGGGCATCCAGCCCCTTCCCCAGGCTGGTGGTGATGATGATGACAGGGCACGGACCCCACCTGCCCCCAGCACTGGTGGGCTGCAGCCTCTGGAGCTCCCTTGGCTGTCACAGGAAAGTTTGTTTTGGGCAGAGAAAAGGGCCGTGACCTGGGGCAGGAGAGTCAATATTGGCTGCGGGACAGGCTCCAAAGTCCAGCTGGGGAGCTGGGCACGGCTCTGGGTGGGGGCTGCCTGGGAAGGGGGCACAGGGCCACGTATTCTCTCTGTGTTCTGTCTCGGGTGCTAAGCCCAGAGCCAGCTCGGTTCACCCTGTGCGTCAGGCACGCGGCCCAGTGCTGGTGCCCGGCTGGCGGCACCCCTGGGGACAGGCTGCCCTTGAGCACCCAGCGCTTGCCAAGGAGCGGCTGCCTCTGGAGCGGTCACCCAGATAACCCGTCCCAACAGGCCCCTGCT
Source organism: Edolisoma coerulescens (assembly GCA_013397115.1). Classification (NCBI taxonomy): domain Eukaryota; kingdom Metazoa; phylum Chordata; class Aves; order Passeriformes; family Campephagidae; genus Edolisoma; species Edolisoma coerulescens. The sequence goes on from VWZW01006493.1 coordinate 305,194, forward strand.
ATCGGGCCCGAGAGGGGCCACCGGCGCCCACCACCGCCCGCTATCGGCACTGGCAGCCGAGCTGGCTCCACTGGAGGCTGCCAGTCCTGAGAGCTGAGCATGGCCGGGACACAGCTCCGCAGCGCCTGTTGCAAAGCGGAGCTGTCACATGGAAGGACTGGCCCAGGGACACTGCTGGCTCCTAGTCACAGCTTCTTTCAACCTGGTGCTGTGAGGCTCAGCCTCCCTCTGTACCCCCCCAACCTAAGCTCATCCCAGCATCCCGTCTCCATCCTGCTCAGAGCAGCCCCAAGGGCACGAAACACTTGCCTCCAATGAAGCCCCCCAGCAAGAGACAAGTTGGGTTCAGCACTGTACAGGCCCCACAGGGCAGCCCCTGGCTTGAGATGGCTGCGGAGGGTGGGATGGGATGGCTACAGAGGCTGAGTTGGGGCTGCCAGCTGGGTGAGAACAGGCCCAGGATACCCTGAGGTCCTGGTCCAGCTCAGCATGGAGAAGTGGAGTCTTGTCACTCCTGGCACTTGCTGAGCCATGGAGGTTATCCACCCTCACATGGATGGACACTCCCTCCAGGTCTTGAGTAGCAAAAGGAAAGCCACTGTGCTCTGGGAATGTGCTAAAAACCCCATTACCCAAACTATTAATTAATTATTGAGAATTAAGCCATGAGGAAATCCAGGGGGCCAACACTGGGCCTCGTTTTCTCAAGGCCATGCTGGAACTCCAGCAATCATCGGAGCCCCTGGGGTCTGTTGCAGGCAGTGGGTGCAGCAGGGCTGGTGATGGTGGTAGTAGGGCCCCGGCTGCCCGCCAAGCCCCCACACTGCCCTGCCAGGTGTGAGGACAGCTATTTATAGCCTTGCACAGGACACTGATGCCATGGAGGGGCTGCTATAAAAAGCAAGCCTCCAAAACGGTCTTGGAGCAGATGCTGCTGCGAGATCTCCACGCTGAGGCCTGGAAATGTCCCAGCTGGAGTCACTCAGATTCACCCAGGTCCTGCTGCACGGCCAGCAAGCCAAACCACCTCCCGTGAAGAAGGGATGAGGCTTCTCCAGGGAAAACAGTGTCTGTCCATTGCCGAGAGCCTTCAAGCCTTCAAATCCATCAGGATTTCCCCTGCCCAGGAGTACGGGGCCTGGCTGGAGCAATCCCAACTCAGATCCGAAGTGAGGAGGAAGATGAACACACCCAGGAACCCTCGTCCTCCTGGCAAGAAACAAGCAAAGCTTTGGCCAAACCCTTTGTGTCACAGCTGTGGGCTGTCACGAACACGGACATCACTGCTCCAGCTGTGCTGCCCTTGGAGTTCCATGTGTCCCTGCTGGGCTGCGGGAGATCAGGATGGGGGCCTGGGACATAGCAGCAATAATTCTTACTTGCAAGCATGGCTCTGGCTGCAAAACACATCCCAACATGAGGGAAGAGGCTTTGGGGGCAGCCAGGCCTCACTGGGGTGAGAGAGCAGAGACATCCCAACTCCCCATCACACTTTGTGGTCCCTCCAGGGGTACCCAGTGCCACCCTGAATGGGAGGACAACTGTCACACTGGCAACATGCAGGGGACAAGGAACAAGGACTGCCCCCCACCCCAGGGGCAGGCAGAGCCCAGCCCTGTTCCTTGTCCCTGGGGAGGGCGACAACACACCAGCACAGTCTCAGAAGCTGACCCGATCCTGACTCACCATTCCCTTGCTCCACAGCTCCATTTGCCCTCCAGAAATGTCCAATGGCAGCTCAGGGAAGGCAGAGGGGAGCCATCTCAGACAATCCCACACCAACACAGGGACCCACAAAGAACTCACACAAGCCAGGTTTACAAACACAAGTACATAATGTTTATTCTTAAGTTTCCAATTTATTACAAGTACAGCCCTTCGCAGAAACCCCCTCCCCCCAAATGACAATGATTTTAGAAAACGTGCAGTTCCAAAGGTTCCACCATGTAGGACCTGCAGGAAATGTTCTCTAGGAAACAGGACAAAACAGCCTCTGAAGGGACGTGCGAGATATAAACGTCAGTGCTATTCTGTGGGGCAGGGCATGAGGCAGGGGAGAGGGAAGGGGCTGGAAACCTGCCTATCTGCAGCCATCGACAGTCCAGAACTGAAAACAAATACCTGTTTAAAAAAACCCCAAACCTAAAAAGTTCACAAAACTAGGCTGCAATTTGTACTCAGTGATTCTTTTCTCAAATCCTAGGGGCTACAACAGCTGCTTCTGCTTTTCTGTTACAAAACCAGCCCTGAACAGCCCCGTGGCCCATTTATTCCAAATCAAACAATTCTGGGATAAGAAGTTCAAGCCCTGATTGAATGATCCAAACATGTCATGATGGAGAGGAAGAGAGAATGAGAAAACAAACCTTTTTCTCAGGGAAAAGTAAGCATGTGGGGCAGCAGGAGCTGGTGCTGGGCCCATGGCACAGGAACGAGGGTGTTACTACAAAACGTTTTGAGATTGTGGCTAAAAGAGGGACTGGGATCCCCCTCTTCCTCCCCCAAAGTCCCCTGATGTAACTTCTGCTACTGGTAGGAAAATGAGTTTTAAAGAGGGGGAAAAGATAAAGCAAACACGATTTTATATAAACTGTACATGTGCCAAAGCAAGACAAGGATATCTTACAGGTGTTCTTTGTACAAGATCACAGCTAGAAACAAGCCACTTTCAACTAAAAAATTAATTTAAAAAGTTACACAGCACATGTTTCTGCTGCTCCCCTGGCCTTGGGGCTCTCCTTGGGCTGTGCAGACACCCACACTCTCCAGTTTGCTGCTGGAACTCGGGGCATCCAAGGGGCTGCATGACTGCATGCAGGTCCAGGTGAGCAGGGAGCCTCCTCTTGGTGTGTACAGGTGGGGAGCTGAGCTCAGAGCCCTCCTTGGACTGAGACCTCCAGGGACTGCTCCCCAAGGGAAAGCAGGAGCACCTCGGAGCAGTGGTCTTGGGATGCTGGTGAAAGCCGGACCGCAGTACACCTAAGTGCTTGCTTGCCCCACGCAGCCTGGCACCGGGGCTCGGAACTAACACCATATAAATATATACACACAAGCCCAAGTAGCCCATTGGCCTGATGGCACCCAGTCCTTCAGTGGAGCAACACCTGGATCCCAGCCCTGCACCAGCTTGAGGCTGGTGTGCTCACATGACTGGCAGCAGACAGTCCCACCGCGCTCCGGTTGCTTGCAGAGGGGAGGAAGCGATTCATTCCAGGAAACCGACAGTGCCTGAGCTGGAGCAGGCTTGGTGTTCCTCTGCCCAGCCAAGCTTGGCCAGGCCCTCCCCTTGCCCTCCACCTTCCCCTCCTGGCAGGACAGACTTGTGAAGAGCTTTGTGGATTTTGGAGGAAGCATTAAGTCATCACCACTCAATGGATGACAAAATATTTGAGGAAATTGCAGAAAAATTAGAAGTAGGATGGGCCCAAGGGAAGGCTGGATTAATAGAGAAGTGCCCGCTGCTTCTCAACTCCCTCCAGACAACCCATCCGACTGCCTGGCAGCACCAGAAGGCCTGCTCCAGCTCTGGCTCTCCCCCATGTCTCCCCATCCCTCATTTCTTCTTTTTCCGCCCCCGGGAATGTTCAAGGGGCTCTGACTCACTGTCCCCTTCCTGCTCCTCCAGTCCCTGGCACCTGGCAGAGAGCTTCTTGCGCTTCCTGCGCACATACGCGTGGCCTGGCAGGTGTTTGTGCACCATGTCGATCAAACACTGCTCTGTCTTCTCCAGGCAGGACAGTACATGGCTCCCGTTCTGGTTGTAGCGCTCGGCATTGGAGAACACCTGCTTCATGTCGGAGAGGAACTCCTGCACGGAGCGGTAATTGCCACAAGAGCACTTGCTCTGCATAGTCTGGAAGTCCATGGGGTTGCTGATGACCTCAAAGTAGTCTTCAGCTTCCTCTGTGGTCACTGGCTCCCTGCCAAAGGAAGAGCCACAGGGATAGAAAGGAAATACTGACCCCGGCACCACTGCAGAGAAGTGGGGTCCCTCCACCCCTTCACCCTGGTGGCACCCCTGACCTGCAGCCCCACGGTGGTGCAACAAGCCCAAGCAGTACCTTGACATGATGTGTTACAGACACATCAGCTCTATGGCACAGGAATGGGAAGGACAGGAGCCGAGGGAGCTAGTTCAGGCATGGGGAAGAGGTCCGTCCGTACCTTCCCTCAGTCACAGCACCTCGGTGCTCCAAAAATCCTGGAGGCAGCAGAGAACACCTGCCTCCTTGTCCCTTGCCTGTCACCTCAGAAAGGCACCATGTCTTCAGTCCAGCTGAAGACTGAGAATATGGTGGTTTCTTCTGGAGCAGCTTCTTCCCAGACATGACTTGCTTTTGGAGGCCTAAGTCTCCCAGGTGGATCTGGCAGGACTGCATCACAGCCAGCCCACACCCCCACACTGCCTGTGGCCAGTCCTGCCCACAGAGGAGGAGGACGCCACTTGCCCTCACCTGAAGGGCCAGCTGAAGCGGTACTTGATCAGCTTGCCGAGGATTTCCTCACACTTCTGCAGCTCGAGGTTCTGGCGACGTGCCGTCCTCTTTGTCTGAAGGACCTGCCCACACAAATCATGTTGGTAAAAGGAGGGAACTGCTACAGGCTTTGGGGTTCAGCAAACAGCCCTGAGGCCAAAGGAGCTGGTTCTTAGCACAGCCAGGACATTTCTTCCCTGTGAGCATGGTGAGGGGCTGGCACTGGGTCCCCAGAGGAGCTGTGGCTGCCCCATCCCTGGAAGTGTTCAAGGCCAGGCTGGACAGAGCTCGGAGCAACCTGGTCTAGTGGAAAGTGTCTCTGCCCATGGCAGAGGGGTTGGAATGAGATGCATTTAGGGCCTCTTCCAAGCAAGGCCATTCTGTGATTATAACATGCAGCAGCCGCTTGGTTTCAGGACGGGAGCCGCATTCAGGAGCTTGGTGGGAATGGCTCACGAACTGCCCAGCTCTCCTCTGGTGGCAGGCAACTTTTTCAAAATAAGTTCAAAGACAATATGGCCACAACAAGCAGCCAAAAAATAAATGCCAGCAAATGGAGAATGTGAATTCCTTCTCCCTGCCTTCTCTTGAGCTTGTGGCAGGCAGCACCTGAGGCAGAGGGAGAAGCACTTGTGCTGCCGTTCTGCCCTGGCAGAGTTGACTGTGCCATTTTAAATCCCAGGGAGCAGCTGGTGCCCCGAGTGCTGCTGTCCCTGCGCAGGCTCAGCACAAGGTCAGTCGTGTGCCCAGGGACCCAGCCCAGGTCACACCCAGCACTGGGGACATCCCCTTAGCTCCCAGAGCACAGCTAGTGGGCCATCACTGCCGAGGAAACACTGAATGACAGGAAGGCTCCACAGCACAGGGCACTCACTGTTCTGACCCAGCTCCAGTCTCTTCCCAGAACAACTGATAAATCTTGGCAGAGTCATCTTCTCTGAGCCAGTGTTGCTGTCAGAGACCCAGACCCAGCTGTTCCAGTAAGATCTTCCCCACCAGAATATCCCTCTGTGCTGGCTGTGGCTGCCTATGCTGGGCTTGCTTGCCCTCCACTGTGTAAACACAGACAACAAGCCAGTCCCCCAGACCTAGCATGAGCAGCAGTGAGCCCACAGACCAAGAACAAGGAGAGTGACAGGACACACCAGCACCGCTAGTGCTGGTCATGGGACAGATGGCAGATCTGCAGGGCGTTGTGACGTGGCTGTGGGGCTGGAGTATCCTCACGTATCCCCCATGGCGTGTTGCTCCCCAGAGACAGTCGCTGCAGCTCCCCCCCAGCACGCAGACTGCTCTGTGCAGGAGCCTATGGTTTTATTCTTTAAATGTCAAGTGAAACCTAAACCAGCCAAATTATGTCCTGGAAGTTGGGGAGTGACCATACGGACAACAACTGTCAGAAAACGGCCAAGGCTGGGGAGCAAGGGTCCAGCATTGCTGGCATTCCCTGGCCATCCAGGACCCCCCCTCAGTTCCCCCACCTCTCTGCAGAGACATATGGATACTATTTAAAACCCTTTAACAAGCTGCAGGCTGCCTGCTGCTCAAGGGGACAATGTGTGAAAGCGGCTGGGGAGGGATGCCTGGCATATCTGTGCTCCGTGTGCAGCGGGCCCTTAAGGATATGTCTTCTTTGTTAACCCAGCCCAGCCCGGGTTTCCACTAGGATTCAGGGTATTTCTCTGCGAAGGGGAGGGAGGAAGCATGCCACCTGTTTGGTTTATAACTCACAATGTGAGCAGTCTCCAGGGAGCAATTTGGCTCTTACCAGCTCATCGATGTCTGCACCGTTGACAGGTGCCGTGCGCTGCCGGGGTCCCCGCGCAGGGTGCAGCGCCTGCTTCTTCCTCTGGTGCCTTCCCTGCCTCAAGGAGTACATGGAGCCCTGCTTGCCCCGGGCTGCCTTCCTGGGCCTCACTGAAACAGATAAGCCATGGGCTTAGAGGACTGGGTGCATCTGGGAGCAGACACCACCAGCCCTTTGCCTCCCACACCAGGCTGAGCCTCACTCAGGCTGGTGAGCCCAGGGACCACCCCCAACCTCATGTCAGCTGTGCTCTCACACCTTCTCCAGAGGGGATCTGTGGGTCATCATCTCCTGCTTGAAGAGGCTATGGCTAGCAATAGCCTGCTGCTAAAGGGTACTCGCACACAGCAGATCCTCAAGCTCCGAGGGAGACCTGGGAGCTCCTGGATCATCCACTGCAGGTCACAGCAAACCCCTCTGCCTGCAGCACCAAGAGACCCCAATACATCAAGGCTTGAGGGAGAGACAGGGAAGCAATGCAAGGACAGAGAGTTGTCTAAAACAGCACTGCAACACACCCTCTGAAAGCACTGGGAGCAGAAACCTGGAGTTTCTTCAGTTTGCTGCTGCCCCTTTGCTCCTCACCGTTTTGGGGATGGGTGTTTTTCCAAGTGGCCCACACAGTGGGATAAGCCAGCTGGTAAGGCCCCTGAGAAGGGAACTGCGTGCAGGGGGAGTGTCGAGTTACTGCAGCTGGGAGCTGCTCCACGTGCTGCAAGTGGGAAACAATGGGATTTTATTCCCCAAGACTGGGGCTGCCGCATTACATCCTACAGAAAGGCACTTGCCTGTGTGAGTCTGCCTGTCAGAGCTCCACACCGGGGGCAATGCAAGCATGCTGACGCACTCCCTTGTCTTAAGTTTCTCCCATGACCCTCTGTACGAGGAGAATGTGTTTGCCTTCCCAAGTCAAACCCCTTCCACCTGATCCCAAGTCCTTGAGCAAGCTGCATCCAGCACACTGGATACCTCAGCTGCAGCCTCTGATCCAGCCCTGTCCCATAAATCATTGTGCTGGGCCCCCCATGCTGGGCGTGTGGCGGGACCGCGGGACGTCCGCCTGCTGTCACTCCGCTTGTGTGTCAAGCGTGCAGCACGTGCTAAATGTCTGACAATCCAACATTCTAAGTTAGATCCCTCAGGATAAACGCCATGAGGATCAATGTGACTTCTCTATTAAAACAAAAGTTTTCCACAGTGACCTTTCCATGTTAATGCTCTTTAAAGCCAGGGGTTGCATTTAGCACTTTATTTTTAGTGACTGTAACCCTCTTTTGCTATTGTTTGGAAAGCTTGGCTCAGCTCCTGCCTTGGCCATGCAACACAGGCTGAACACACTCCAAGTGTGGACATGGATATGCCACAGGACAACAAGCTGTGTGCATAGCCGTGGTATCAGTGAACCTCCCTGAAACCAGAATAAAGCAAGGAAATCAAGGCTCAGGCCTGGATGGAAACCCTCAAAAGAACATGGGATAATCCTCTGGGTCCCAGTCTCTGGATTCCATCTGCCCTGTTTAAGACAACCTGCAGTTAATGTTATGTCAGTCAAGGACAGTTTGACAGAAAGCAAATGCTGGCAGTGTGCCATTCCCAGACTGAGCTTTTTGGTGCAGCAAGTTGCCCAACTGAGACTGAATCAAACTCCCCTAAAACCAAAGTGGATACACATCCTAAATAAGTTTAGGTGAAGAAGCAGACATTGAGGAGTCTAGAAAACAGTCTTTTATTCCTCCCAGCTGCCCAGGAATGCTCCAGTTATGCATCCCAAGTGGTCTCTGTATGCAACCAAAGGGTGCTGGTGGTCCAGGCCACACTGCACCTGGAGCACTGTGCCTTCCCACTGGAATAAAGAGAGGAAGTGCTAGTCCTCCTATTTCAAAATGCCTCCTTGCCAAATCACTACAGAAGTCCTGCACTCAAGGAGTTATGAACTGGTGGGAAAAAGAAGAGCAAGGAGAGGGGGCTGTGGTGAGAGCCCCATAAGCATTTAAACAGCTTCCAGTGTACAACAAATCTTGTAGGCGCAGAGACTGCCAGTCCCAGGAACTGCTAGTGCTGCCGCGGCTCTGCTGACCCCCCCACCCCACTGCAGTCTCTGCTGACCCCTCTCAGCCCTCGGAACAGTGTCATCAGTGTTCCCAGGGAGTGACTGGGCAGTGAGCAGTTTCAATCTTTGCTAGTGCTGACTCCATCACAAACGGCCAAGGGTTCACTCCAGCACCGCAAGTAACCACAGCACAGCCACAGCCTTCCCCTGTGACACCTCCCAGTCTTATACCTGCTCTGCATGAGGAAAAGCACAAGTCCCAAATAGGATCATTATTTCAGACACTGAAGGCAAAGGGTTACTATTTTCTGTTATTTCCTTACACGGTCAAAGCCTTACATTTTAGTCCAGCAACTTCATAGTCTTCTTCCTCCTCCTCTTCCTCCTCAGCATCTGGTTCATCAGAAGCTTCCTCACCTTCTTCACCTTCATCTTCAGCAGAATCCTCTGCATAGTTTCTAGAGAAAGGCAGGTATACATGTTTGTGGTACAAGAGCCTGAGCATCAGTGGCCCCAGGCCCCCAATACTGTTTGGGCTGTACAAAAAATACCAGGCTCAGCCCAAGGCAGTTGGCTGTATTCCAGAGTATCAAGTTGTAGCTACAGCTCAAAGGGCACTTCCCTGGCTAAACATCTGGGCTGAAAATGCCCAACAGCTGAATCTGGGTATTTTTTGGTATTCTAGGCACCATGACCACAGGGAAGTGGATTTTAAGACTGTGATTGCTGTGCAATTACTCCTCCCCGAGAGGACGATCTGCTATTTACCCAGGTCTGCAGGCCAGGCCTAAAGAGTTTCAACAGGGGGTCTTTTTCCTGCTGGAATATTTTCCCTATACTAAAGGAAACAGATTGGTTTCCTTATACTATGGGAAACACATTGGTGAACAGAACGTCAGGCTCCTCATGTTCTGAAGTCAGAAGCCATCCAGACTCCTTGCCCAGCACATTCTGGCTTCTCACCTGTGTCTGTTCAATCATCCACAGAATGGTTTGGGTTAGAAGGGCCCTTAAACCCCATCTTGCTTCAGTCTCCCTGCCATGGGCAGGGACACCTTTCACTAGACCAGGTTGCTCCAAGCTCCATCACTTCCAGGGATGGGGCAGTCACAGCTTCTTTGGGCAACCTTTGCCAGGGCCTCACCACCCTCACAGGGAAGAATCTCTTCCCAATATCCAATTTAACCCTGCCTTCTGTCAAGGAGAATGTCAAGGAAGCCATTCCCCCTTGTAAATAGTCTCCATCTTTTTTGTGGGCTCCCTTCAGGTACTGGAAGGCTGCAATTAGGTCACCCCAAAGCCTTCTCTTTACCAGGCTGAACAATCCCAACTCTCTCAGCCTTCCCTCATTGCAGAGGTGCTCCATCCCTCATATCAACAAGGTGGCCTCCTCTGGACTTGCTCCAGCAGGTCAATGTCCTTCCTGTGCTGGGGATCCCTGAGCTGGAGGCAGCACTGCAGGTGGGGTCTCATCAGACCATTAAAAACCAGCACGCACAGGCAAAAGGGGACACAGGCAAAGCTGCTGTGGGAGTCCAAATACCCTGCAGAAAGAGGATCTTGAGCAATAAAAGGAATAAAACTTCCACAGCACAGGGGGTAAAAGATCTGCCAGGCTGACATTCTTCTCCTACCTCAGCCAGGAAGACAAGAGCAGAAAGCAGATAACAGGACAGGTGTTCCCCACCTGATGGCTCTGGGCCAGGAGCTGAGCAGCTTGCAGGTGACTCTGGCACATCAAATAACTATGAACTCAGGCCAGAACAGCTGCCTTGAAGCCCAGTCATTTCTGTACAAGCCTAAGGAACTCTTAAATGGTGTCCAGGGAGTAAAGTAATACTTTTAAGGCCATACACCACCTGCACGGTACTGGCTGGCACACCTCTATTGTGCTGCTGCTCTGCCAGGGAGGATCTGTTGGCTGCTTCTGCATCAGGTGCCACGCGACAGCCTCAACTCACTGACACACGGGGAGATGCAGCACAGTCACCACCAGCACAGGACACCCACTGTAAAATGCTTAAGTTCCAGCTTGCAACTCAAAAAAACCAGTTCAACCCTTTCCTGTCAGGAGGCAACTACTCGTATCTGCCACACCTCCTCAAATCACGTTCCGTTTGTCACATTATAAGGTGCTCCTGTCTTGCTTAAGGGTATCAGGTCCAGAAAACCATTAGAATGGCATTTTGTAGCCTGATTTGTAGTAGCAGAGTAGGAACTGAGCTGCAGCCTAGAGTAACGTCTGCTCTAGCTTACAAGAACACCCCAGTAACCCAGCCCAGGGACCCACAGAACTGCAGTGCCACCAACTACATGAAGAAACGACCCAACCAGCTGTTCAAAGGAAACAACAATCCTTAGTGCAGCTAATTTTGGTGGGTGTTTTGCACATGTTTTCATTTCCAAACCCAAGTTATTTATTAAAACTCATGAACTTGTAATGGGTCAGTACAACACAGGTGTGCTAAACTTACATCCTGAAAAAATTGCTTTTCTTTTGTTCCAGTGCTGCTTTAACTGGGTGATTTCAAACCTTTTAAAGGGGCTTTGCTCCAGGCTGGTTTGAGTATTGTGAAAAAGGGCCGGGACTGTGCTGTGACAAGGCTAAGGGTAGGAAGGTCACTCACCTGCCTCGTGAGCTGCGCCGGGCTGTCGAAGGCTGGCATGCTGGGCACTGCCATTCCCCATCCGGGATCTCATAGAGTGCTGGCCGCAGGCAGAACAGGTGGAAGGCCTTGTTACACTCATCACACAGGATCAGCTTGTCATCCTCACCTAGGAAAATGCAGCTCACTTGTAACAAGGCCTCACTCAACCAGAGAGGCAGAAGGTGCTGCAGTGCTGGAGGACAGGACTAAGCAAGGAAAAGGTGCAGAGTCCCCTCTGAGGGCAGGGACCCTTTCTCTGATGGTCCTTCTTGGGGAACCTTCCTTCTGTCCCACCACTATATTTACAAACAGCAGCACTTAAAAACAAACAAAACCAATGCAAAGTCCCTCGCCCTGCGAAGATTTCATTGGAGGCAAAGACAGAAACCTGCCAAAGAGGGGAAAGAGAAGTTTGCTGCAAACATGCCCCAGAGCTGTAAGCTAAAAATGCAGCTATTCTTGTTCTGTGTTCAGTCTGGTTAACCTACACGGTATCTTCTTTCTACTCAGGGTAACAAGGCTACACTGAAAATCAGTATGCAGCAGGACTTGTCTCTCTCTGTGCTTCCCATTGATGAAGGGAAACAGGGAAACAGTACTGAGTCAGCTTTCTTTTACTGAAGTGGAAAAAGAAAGCGCAAAGGGCTTGCCAGCATGTATTTCTCTAACATCTCAGCTCTTAATTTCTGTGAAACTATCGTGTTAGTCTCAGGTGAGCTCCCCCCCTTACTTCTGTCTAGAAATTCCTCTCAACAGCAGGCAGGACAGTTTTGGCACTGGGTTGGAATACCTGAGGCTCTGCAGTGAAGGTGGATTTTGCACCAGTTAAGCCCTTATTTCTCTGAAGGGGTGGATGGCAAAGCCTTTTGGTAAACAAAAGTTGCCCAGCAGTCCCCCGAGCTCTGCCTGCCCTCATTTCCCACTACAGTTTCAGCAAATATAAAAGTGGTGAGGCAGAAAGCACCAGCAGGCTCTTTCCTCCAGGCTCACATCCAACACGAGAGGTTATGGCAGAACAGATACCAGCACCCTGTCTCTGCTGGCACCCCTTCTACTTCCCCCTCCACCTGGAAGACTCTAAAGCCCTTCATTCTACAGTGCACAAAGATGAAAGTATCCCCTCGTCACCTGTTTGGTGACTTCCCCAGCTCATTGAGCAGTTCTGCTCCCACTCTGGCCTCAGAGCAGCAACATCCCACCTCATTTTCCCCATAATAACCTTCCCAACATCTCCTTGCTCGCTCCTTCTCTAAAAGACAGGATTAAATTACAAGGCTCAGAGACCCAAAGACCATTCAAAAAATGAAACTAGGGAATGGACAGTGGCACAAGTGTTCCCAGAAGGATTTGTAGATGACTTTTGTCCAAGTACCCTAAATATCCAGAGGACAGCAGCTCTGCAATGCTCTGCAATACCGTGTACTGATTACGTAAGAATGGTTTACTGGAGCCGGGGTCAAATGTTTCTGAGAGATGAATGCTGCTGACTGTAAATCATGACATCCAGAACTTAAAACACAGCCACAGTCAGAGTGACAGACTACAAGGACATGTTGCCTAAGCAGAGCAGAGAGGTGACAGCATCCAACTGTTGCACAGGCAGGAATTCCGTGGGGCAGGAATGCGTACCTTTCTTGCGACACACTTTGCATCTGGCATTCTCTGCTGACATATCCCACTTGATACAGGCATCCAGCATCCCCAGCAGTACATGCATACGGGAGAAGGTCTGGGCCTCACGAATCGCTGTCTTCCACTTCTCCATGGCTGAAGCAACCTGCAGACAGACCTAACAGCTTACAACGATGCACAGACACAGCTCACTTCAGACTAAAGATGTTTTTATATCCCTTAGCTGGGGCCCTTCATAACCAAAGCTCAAGTCTGATATTTTTTTCCTTCTGTGTCACCTCAGCAGTCCTGGTTGTGGTTTATCCGTATCCAGTCTCCCTGGATCAGACAGTTTGTTCATAACAGTCGACCATTTTGAATTTCATGGTCAGGCTGAATCAACCTACGTGAACTCCACTAAATTCTTGCTCTGAAGGTCTAACACAAATAATCAGCAGGCTAAGAAAATAAAAGGCAGAAATCTAGCACTGTAAAATGTGGGATGAAAGTTAGGGAACAGCTGGCAATCACAGTGAAAGGAGGATTGAAGCGGCCTGTGCTGCCCTCCAGTGGGTGCCACAGAGGCACCTGGACTTCAGCAACACCCTCGTGGTCCCCGAGCTGCTCAGGTGGCAGAGGGGACCCTGTGCCACCAGCTACAATCACACTGCACAGGCATCTGGACCCCCCAAACATGAAACCAGCCGCCTCCCAGAGACAGGATGGCCTCAGTTCATCTGAAATCCCAGAAACTGGGAGCGAGGATGACAGCATCAAAGCTGAGCTTCGCACCAGGGCAGCTGCCAGAGTCTGCACAGAGCAAGGCCAATGGGAAACCACACACCCAGCTCAGGTTTGGAAATACCATTCTGACAAATCGGAAATGCAGCAGGACAGAAGTTATCCAGAGCCACGTCCCACTCCAATGGTAATCCTGTGCTCTACAACAATGAGCCGATGGCCCAGACATGACAGGGACATAATAGGACTCAAGTTAATGTTCTCCTACCCCAGGAGAATGAAAAAACAAACAGTGAAGTGTCAGATGGGAAAATCTAAACTCTGCAGCTGACAGCAATTTGGGAGCCAAACAAAACCCGGGAGTTTTGCAGAGTTGCACATTCTCCTCTGACTGAATTTGAGGAAGCACAGCATATATTAGATGCTTGGAAAAACACACAAACTGTTCTGAAATGCCAACATCCCCGCTGTTGCTGCTCGTGTGGATCCTGGAGAACCACGGGAGACAAACAGAAAGCTGCCCAGCCCACTGTGGAGGTTACACAGCTCTGTGCTATTTCTTTGCAGAACATTGTTGAGGTGCTTCGCATACCATGTGATTGATTTTCCAAGGAACTGTTCCACGGGTTTTGCTGTTCACATACTGGGTAACTGCTGGGCCAAGAAAAATCTGCAAAAGCTGTTGGCAAGTTTTGCTGAGATATTTCTTCCCGAGTCTGTGGAATTTAACAGAGTTCTAGCCTTGCTTCCCAAGCATCAGGAGACTGTGGCATTTGAACAGCACCAGTACCAAGGGAGTGCCAGCTGCCAACGAGGCAAAATGGGAGACTGGAAGAAGTTACTTAAATCCCCTCCTGACTGGATAGGAGCAATCTAGCAGGGAAAACAAAACAAAAAGCAACCCCCAAAATAAAAGGAGAAGTCCTCAGTCACATGTCAACCTCAGAGCGACAGAAAACACATTCTTTGGTAAAGGTGGACAAGCCTCCAGATAGAAAGGCTCTCATCTGGCATCCTGAGCTGAAATCCCTCGGAACAGCTGAAACTGGAATTGCTTGGTTGTGAAGCTGCCCTTTAAGGGATTGTCTGCAGGTGCAGATTGACTCTACCCTTGCATACACTGCTGAACTCAGGTCACAGGGGCGATAACCTACCTGTAACCCACCCCTGTTCTTCACTCTGCTCAGGCTGTTGTGATGCAATGTCACACTGCAAAGAGGTCACATATTCCCTGTCCTGTTCTGGGACAGTCCAGCATGCTAGCGCCACTGGAAATGGGAACGTTTGCATCAACAGAGGCACCAGCCTGATTTTCACGAGCAGCCACAAGCCAGGTCTCACTGCAATCCTTTGCCACTCAGCAGTGTGAGCTCCACCAATGCAGCTGAGCCAGCAGGAACCCTTAGTACAGACAATTATGTCAGCAAACGGGCGCCTGTTAAGCCAGAACTTGTTTCTCACAGGGAAAATGAGAAATACCCATACCACACGGCTGCAATTCTTCCTCTACAGTCTGGAGGTACGTTGAGTGTGTTTTTCCAGTGCGGCTATGCTGTATTTTACCTGCTACGTGCTCTCAGTGTAGTTCTGGCTCAAAAGGTTTCGTAATTCTTGGCCTATGCAGGAGATTTTTCTTCAGAACAGTCTGCCTGGCAGTCAGGGAATTTCATCAGATAACTGTATCTAAGAACTAGGCTGCTCTTTCAAGGTCATCGGTAAAGGTTTTCTGCTTCTTTGGAAAAAAGTAAGCTTATTCCAGATAAACTGAGTAAAAAAAAAAAAAAAAAGAAAAGCCAAACCAAACAAACCAATGAACAACCCCGAAGAAGGTGAACGTTGCTTGTACCACCACAACGGTCTAGAAAAGTCTGAATGGGATAAAGTAAGCACCGCACTGCATAAATAAACGCTCCAGAGAGATTGGCATGACACTAAAGCCAGTGCTCAGGGGAGGGAGACCTGCACAATCACACACTGGGACTGTGTTGTAGTAAATCTGATGCTACCCTGAGTGTGCCCTACAGGTACAGCCCTCATGGTTACAGCTGGAAGGCACACAGGAGTAAGGCACAATACAGTGCTGCTGTAGAAACAGGAAATGTGCTGATCCAGGCCCTTTCTGCCTCAGACCTCACCGATTTTTATAGCACTCCATTCTGCTGAGAGCTTTCAAGATACAGCATCCTCCCATTGCCCTTGCATTTAGGATGGAAGATTCAAAGTTAGCAAAGTTTAAACACTTCAGGACGACTGAGGAATGTGAAAATTTCTAGTGCCTATCCAAATTATCCTGCTAACACAGCAATGGCACAGCCTAGCAAAGACCTGATGTTCAAACAAGGGTTCAGCATATACTGACAGAAGCTTTAAAAAACACGCCACAGATCCACACCAAAAAAACTACCCCCCAGCATCAGTCACAGAATCCCAGAATGGTTAGTTTTGGAAGGGACCTCAAAGATCATCTTGTTCCAACCCCCTGCCATAGGCAAGGACACCTACCACTAGATTAGGTTGCTCCAAGCCCCATCCAACCTGGCCTGGAACACTTCCAGGGATCCAGGGACAGCCACACCTTCTCTGGGCAACCTGTACCAGGGCCTCACCACTCTTACAGGGAAGAATTTCTTCCTAATACCCACTCTAACCCCACTCTCTATCAGTGTGAAGTCATTCCCCCTTGTCCTGTCACTACATGCTCTTGTAAATTAGTCTCTCTCCACCTTTCTCGCCTGCTCCCTTCAGGTAAACACCTAGTATTTCTTTTTTAAGTTGGGACTTTCAAGTACTTCTGCCGATCCAATTCTGATATTGCTGCTTCTGTTGAAGTCAGTGATCAGTCAGGGCAGAGCTGAGGGCAGTGGGGAAAAGTCTTGTCATGGGGCATTAATGTCCTGTTCAACTTAGTGCATAGAAACTACCCCTGAACACAAGTACCTCTGTTAGGGTGAAACACTGGTGCAGCAGAACTGCCTGCAGTACCCTTCCCAATCTGCTGCAGCTCTTCTCCATCCCTCTGATTAGGAGGGATACATATTTAGACCCACAGTACCACTTTTCTCCTGGAGGCACACGCAGCTTGTTTGCCCAGACATCTCTCCAAGTGCCTCCACACATCCAACAACTTGTATCTCCCTCTGCCTAATGTGGTATTTCCCTGAATATCACTCCCTTGCAGTCACCAGAATCTCAACATGTCTCTCCTTTGTGGACCGAAGCACCATCAGTCCTCTCTGACAGATACGACTCTTGTTAAGCTCTGTGAAAATGCTCCCTAATGTACTTTCATTTAAGAGGAACTGTATGGGGGGAACTTGACCCATTTCCTATTCACAGAGAGAAAATTAAGTAACTCCTCACTATGATTTTTATTTTCCCCATACATTTACTCCTCAAAATAAACAGGGAACACCTGGCCCCATAAACACCAAACCCACTCAACTACAAATCTGAAACGGGAAGAAGCTGCTCAAGATTTAGTACCCCATGAAATGTACTGCTACTGCTCAAAGAGTTCTACTGCAAGACCGAAACAGAGCCCTGAGGTGAACAATACCTTGGCTTCTTCTGCCATTTTCTTGTCTTCATCCATCTCCTCAGCCTTGGCAACGTAATCCTCTCCCTGGTGTTTCCTTCTCTTCTGCTTGGGGGCCATGAAACCTTGCAGAAACTTCTTAACAACACCAGCCTGGAGCGCAATCACACGCTCTCCAAAATCCTTTAGGCTCTCCAGCGAGTACACCTGTTGGGAAGAGCATACGACCCTGTAACAGATGGATATTACTCTCTCTGCTGCTTGAAGTGGGTCTGCAAATGGACACCTGTCGTACCTAACGCAGTGTGGTTATCTGCCACACTTGGTTATGGAAGCAGCCTATTGCTGCTGTCTCAACAAGACATGCTGGCTTTGATACAGAAGATAAAAATCAGCTATAGAGTTCTGCTCCATAAAGAAGTCTGTCATGAGAATATGGAAACAGGACAACTGAACAGGACACTCAGCTCCAACATTATGACCCACCTCCATCTCAAGCTATCAGCTGTGTAATCTTGAAAAAATTGTTTAAAGGAGAAATGAGAAAACTGATTTCCTGCTCCTCTTGTCTGAGGAGAACAAAAGACTGAAGACCTTCCACAGAAAGTATCATCTCACACTTGTCCTGTTCAGTGCTTTGCCTGTTCACTCACTTTTGCTTCATATTCTGGTGTCACATCAACATATCCCAGGCCTCCCTTCTGCAGCCGCGTTGCAACCTCAATCAGATCACTCCGGAGATAGTTCAGCAGCTCCTGGTTGCCATCACAAGATTTGAGGCCCAAGTTCTGTTTCCGAGCCAAATGGATGGAATGTGTGATGTCCTGATACCTGGAAAATCAAACCCTACCTTTAGGTACAGGCAGAGCACTGCCCTAGGAGCTGGGCAGGCTGTGGGACAATGGTCTCCACTGGGAGCTATGAGCTCCACCAGTGCAGAACGTTCTTTGAAAGACACATGAAAGCACGTGGCAGTTCTGGCTCAGAGCAACCAGAACTGCCTTTGTTCCTGGTTTCAAGGAGCAATTTAAAGACTGACAGAACCTCCTCACTGTTCAGAGTGTTATTTATCAAGAACCTGCCCAAGAAAACCAGCAATTACTCAACCTCAGTGTCTTCCCCTCTTCAGCACAGAAACAATCAAAGCCCAGCCTGGGATGCTGCCCGAGGAATGGCAAGGATTGCTGTGCCAAGGACATGCTCTGACTTGGAGAAGGCACACACACAAAAAAACAAAGAGCAGGCTCACTTTTTCTCCAAGCGCTCCTTGAGCTGGCTCTCCCTCACTCCTTGGGGGTGCAGGCAATCCAGCAGCTCATCCAAATCCTTCTGACTGTCACAGAGAAACCTGAAAGATAGAAAAATGCACCAAGATCACCTAAGGTATCTCTGTGACAATACAATTTCTTCTTCTAAATAGTTCCCAAGGATCAGTAGGCAGGGATAACAGGTAACCTGTATCCTGACCCCATGGAGCAAGGTGAAACACTTCCAGGAATGCTGGTAGAAGAATTCTGACTCAGGCTGGCCTTGTTTCAAGGTCCCCAAATGTAGCCAATGCCAGGGTAAGAAAAACAGAATCAAAATAAAACACAGAACTGGTTTACAGATGTATTTTCCCCATTAAGTTTATTGGCATTTGAATTTAGTCGTCTACCCCAGTGATTCCAATTCACTCTGCAGTTCGTTTAAGTGATCTGAATGTCGTGTTAGGTGTACTAAAAGACTAACACACTACGCACTGACAGCATGGCAATTTAATCATATTTTCTTTCATTAACCAGAAGCCCCCAGATTAAAAAGGGGATGTCCTGGCTGATCCCACAACTGCTGCTGCTGGAGCTGCGTGCCTGTGCAGGCTCTGTCTCTGCAAGTGCACAAGTCCTCCTCTCTAAGTTTGCCCAAACTTGAAAGCTCAAGTGCAGAATCTGAAAACCATATTCATTAGCTTGAAACCTTCCTGCTCAGGAATCCTTGAGGACAGTGATGGCCATCAGCAGTTAGTCCAATCTAAAAAGGGGAATACTTTTGCAGAGTTCTCTAAATCAGGTTTTCTCTCTGCAATTCCAGAGTACAACCACATTTGCATGCTGGGTTGTACATTTAAATGAGTTTTAAGACAGCCTGAAATTCTGCACTTTCCTTCTTTTCTTTCCAACTCTATTCCAGGAAGCCATGGAAGCTCCTCACCTGATGGGATGGGGATTCAACCTGAGCTTCAGAGGTCATTTACAGAAAACATGACTAATTCCCTATCCTCTGTAAGAGGATTGCTCATTAGAAGAAGGAAGACAGGAGATAGGAGAATCAACCCTATATGGAAACAACTGCAAAGGACCACTCTTTGATCCTTACCAGAAGATTCCAGATCTAATCTTTCTTCTTGGGCACAAGCTCAGATGAGCCAAGCAACAACTAGAGAAAGATAACTGTTGTGGCTCCTCTTGGAATACCAGTCTTCAAAATGCTTATTTTTCTGGCAGAAATACTTGCTGAATCCCATATCTGAAATTATTTCATAATGCCAGTATGGTCCTACTAGGGCAATGGCCTCACAATTTGCATTCAACTAGGAAATTCATTACTCTAATAAAACGTAGGATTGATTGCTCAACAATGGAAGGAAAATGTGTTTTAGCCAGTCACCTGCTTCAGGTACATCTGACCCTGTGGAGCATCCTCACTCTGCACCCTGAGATCAAAACCTTTGGGCACCACTACTCTCCGCACCCCTCCCTGCGGAACAGGACAGAGCAGCTTCAGATATACTTCACCCACTAGAATCTGTCTCCACCTCGGAATGGCATAAATCACACTCCAAACCATCTGCCCTACAGATACCCAGCACAGAAATATTTCCCAGACACCTTGATATGGGTTGCCCAGGTCGTGATGAAACAACATCAGACACTGCTGGTGATACACCACGGAATCCAGCTAGAAAAATATCCAAGATGACCATGCCTCAGCCTTCCCTGCTTTGTCCCATGGAGACAAATCAAAGTGGGGAACTCACTGCACTGTTTTGTCACACTGTAAAAAGGAAAGGGCACTGGAAACAGTCATCACGTAGCGTTTGTATTCTCCAGTATTTTGGGGGAAGACAACACAGGCTGCTGGGCAGCTGAAGAAAGCAGCTCCCACCCTTTGAAGAAAGCCAGAGTTAAGCCCTGGCACAACTTTGTTCCTGCTGAAAAGGACACGCAACAGGGAAGGAAGAACATCTGCAACAGGTACTTAAATCTTCCCAATTCACCCTGAGAGTAAGGACTGGGATTTCTGGGAGAGGGAACTGATCTACTTAAGCCTGAACTCAAGCCTGAACCTAAGCCTGATCTGCAAAATACAAACATATCAGAGACATCATGTTAGTTTGATTAGTGACCCCTTGCTGCTCTGTGCAACCACAGCTCCCGCTTCCCAAACTAGCTCCAGGCACTCCCTACCTGTAGGAACTACCTGCACCTCCAACTGGAGCTCAACCACCTCCAGGCTGGGAGCATGGACATGGTAAGACAGGGCTGGCATTTTAAACGGGGAAGGCAAAAGTGAGTCTTACAGAGAGGGATGGTAAGACAGTTGGTGCCCTTCATGTGGCCTGACACAGCTTAATCACAGACTCTAGAGGGATGGGAAAGATCCCTTTGGGAAAGTCAAGACCAGGTAGGGGTCTTCAAACTGATCTACAAGGGGGAAATCCTGACTGGTGTAAGGGCTTCCTGCATTCCTGAAGAACAGCCTAGATTCTCTCCTGACATTTCTGGCAGCACAAGCCAACAGACTGGTCAGCACC
The DNA here is from genome assembly GCA_013397115.1 of Edolisoma coerulescens. Taxonomy (NCBI): domain Eukaryota; kingdom Metazoa; phylum Chordata; class Aves; order Passeriformes; family Campephagidae; genus Edolisoma; species Edolisoma coerulescens. The sequence goes on from VWZW01006493.1 coordinate 325,854, forward strand.
CAGAACAGAAGGGACAAATGGCACAAGCATCAAGTCAAAAGGAGTTCCCAGTATTCACTCAGGCTGAATATTCCTACCTGTTCTCAGGCTACAGGCTGCAAGGGACAGAGAAAGGTCTAAAACCTGGACTAAGGAACAACAAAATTAAGAGGACAACATCTATAGAGGAGCCCAGGACCAGTACCTGCTCTGGAGGGTTGGTGGAAACAGGGGAACACCATCTGTAGAGTATAGGCGTGAGAATGGAGTCTGTCAGCACCCACTCATGGTTAACTCAAATTGTCTGCTGAGGGGACCCGCCATACCATGCTGAATTCCTAATAGATGAAGAACAATGGGAGTTACTCTGCAGAGATGCCACTGTGTCCAAAATTCAACTCCTTTCTAACCAGGATGAGCAAGAAGTCTCCTGCATGCTAATATCCTGCCAAGGCTGTGATTCCCCCATGGTTCTTGCAGGAAAGACCAGGAAGTACACAGCACACAAGCACTGTGGTATGGACAGAGACTTCTTCAGAGCCCATGTGCCCAGAACAAGGAGATTTCTAATAAGCATCAAAATCTGTGCAAGTGGAGCACAAGGTGATGAGAGGGAGCGGTCCATCTGTCTGGAGAAGACAGAAGTAACCAAGTGTTTATCATTCTGCACTTTTAGGACAGATCACTGGACCCTCTTCTTTTTGGGGACAAAGTACCAAAAGCAGAACCACTTCCATCAGATATTGCTTGTGTAACTCTTGATAGAAGTATAAATCGATTTCTCCCTTTATCAGTGCCCTACCAGCTCCCATCCTCAAGAGAAAAAAGGGCAGGACTGTGAAATATAACTATTCAGAGTTAATTTGGTGTTTAATTGCAAAGTCTCATCACTCTAAAGTATAAAAGGGTAAAGCTAAAGATGCTCTACGTGCACTGTGAGGATACTCAATCCCACATCCCACTAGGAAAAGAGACAAACAGCAGGACTTAAAGCAGAACACAAAGAAATGAAACTTCCTACACACATGCCAAAATTATGAGTTAGAGCTGGACAAATCTTTGTATCCAAACAACAGGACACTTAAGATATCCAAGGGCTTCAGAGTGGGCTTGGGGCTCCTCAGGGCATCCAAGGACAGTGTGCAAAAAGCAGCCAAGGAGGAGACTCTTCCAAAAGCATTTATGCTCAGAGCAGTCCTTGAGATCAATGGCAATGGCCCCAAAGGAACATACAGGAACAGGAAAATGGATTTTCTCAGAGGGAAGTTCTAGTTCCTGGCTAGCCTCTGAAGAAACAGCTTCCAGCCTGTCACTTGGCTTTCTGTGGAAGCTTACATGTAAGTAGTTGCAGCTGTCCGACAGGTACTTAGCAAACAGACTCTAAGCAGTTCCAGACCTTTAAGGAAAAGCCTTTCAGCTGAGAGACCTTACTGCTTAGCTGCAGGCATGGCTTTGGGTACTCTGTCAGTCAGGGAGAGGCAGCCAGCACAGCACTCAATTAGAAGGGGTTATGTATGTGTCCTTTGAGAAGCTGCCTCCGTGCCCCTGCTCAAGGCCCACGCCTGGCTCAGATCTTCCACCTGCACTGCCACCCCTGCCTGGCAGAACAGTGCACAGAGGCACAAGACCCTCGTGAAGAAACAGCAAGTGCTGTGACTGTCGGCACCTTAAAAGTCCTTCCTAGCAGGGACAAGAAAGGGCAGAAATTAAGGACACTGTGGCATAACAGCCAGGCCAAAAAAACCCCTGTCCGAGTGGCCAAAAGGCAGCGCAGGTATGCAGTGACAGTTCTTCAACCTACCCCTCCAGACTGCAGCATCTGCTGGTTTGAGGACTTCTCTGTGTGCCAGGACAATTACCTTTACACTTCCTACTCCTCAGTGAACTCCCCTCTCAGCAATTTGTCCGCTAGTGCTTTGAACAGGTGCAATTCACAGATCCACAGCAGTTGGTAGCAGCCAGCTGTGTACCTCAGCTGCAGCACTTTCCTCTCTATTTCAAAACAGCCATTTACCAGTTTTATTTCCTCATCCCTCTTTTCTCTATCAAAGAAAACCTCTTTAGGAGACTTCCCCAGTTTCCTCTAGCATTACTCTCCATCTCCCTGCTGAAAATACAAGTTTAGAGTATTTCTGTAACTTATTTAGTATTTCTTAACCAATTATTCTCTCATGCAAAAAGCTTCCCTCTTCTCCTAAGGCAGACCCTGTAACAATAGATTTTGTGAAGCAGGATTGTTTCCCAAGGGGAAAAGAAAATTATTTTGCCCTTAGTCTGTACTTCACTTTATCATTCTTTTTATTTCTTTCACTTAAGATTCACCACAGGATTTAAGAAGGCTTTCTTACTTTTAACAGCTTCCTTATCCTGATGAGAACCACACTCAGAATGTTTTGTTATTGCTGCTACAGTTTTGTTTCCAAGTTCCTCAACCCCCCCTTTTTTTTTTTTTCAAAGGTAAGAGGCATGACCATTTAGTATGGAAACTCTAAGGCAAATCTCTTTGAAAGTGTTTTGGGCTTCTGGCTGCCACATTAAGCTTTTTTTTAAAGCAGCTTCTTAATTCTTTTTGTTGCTTTCTTTTATAAAAGGAGAATACCATCCATTATGGTCACTCCATACAAAGCAGCTCCTAGTGACAGAATATAATTCAGCACTGAAGTGTGTCCAGGACCCGTTCCAAGAGCTGCTCCTCCCAGGCTGTGACTGGTTACGCCATACAGCATTCCTGCCTCTGTCACCACACCGATCTTCCTCAGAATGTTGTCGGGAGTTGCCAACCTGATTGAGCTGATCAAATACTGTGCTTTTTCAAGTTCAGCCTGGAGTCACAAGTTGAAGGAATTCTGTGTTAATTAACTGATCCAATTTGGCTCTATGCTGCCCTCAGTGTTAGCAATATGCGCTCTAAATTTAAGCTACTGTTTTCCTTATGGAATTGGTCCCTCTCCTGGAACACACCTTGCCATCTCTGCTCAATGAAGACCAGGTTAGAGGAGGCAGTTAGGAAGAGCAGAGGACTTCCCTGTGGATCACACTGTCCCTGTGGATCACACCCCCTGTGCAGCACCCATTCCCTAGGAAAGCCCAATTGCCTGAATTTTGGCCATGTGGCAAGATGTGCAAAGGCCCAGACTGGTAACAGGGTGGGGATTTGTCACGGGAGGATGGGGCAGTGAAGGAAAGCACAGGAACCCTGTGATCTCCTATGACCTGCTGCCGTGACAGAAGCGGCAGTGCAACACCGAGAGTCAGCACTCAATGCTGATGGTTCAGATAAATCAAGACACCCACAATTTCAGCCTCTTTTACAGTTCCTGGTGGGGGAGCAGGTACATGTTTAGTAAAGCAGTTCTGACTGGCAACTATTCTTTGGAGATGAGTTCAACTCTCTTTATCAAAGACCAAGCAACCCCACTCTGCACGTCAGCAGTGGAACTCTGTGGGACGGACACTGCTAAGGGGGGAGCTGCACGAGCACATACTTTGTGACAGTTATCCTCAGGGTTATCTAAAAAAATACACAGGGTTATCTAAAAAATAAATGCTCCACAGCAGTTAACAGGTAAAGCTTAGTCAGGGTTTTCTAGCACGGGGACACTGCTGAGCACTCCTTACCACACAGAGCAACATTCAACACAGGAGAATTTCTTAGAGGACACTGGTAGGGCCAATTACTGGAGCAAGTCACAATCAAACATGCTCAAAGGTAGATTTTATTCACTTAGGAGACACTGCTTGGCATTGGGAAGCATTAAAGAGATAACAGGTTGTCAACATGGAAGAATAAAATATTTAAAAAGCAACACATCAAAGAAGCATTTTAACAGCTTAATTTATACTGGCTCTGTATGATTGATTAGGCTGACTGATGGTTCCACTGGCTCTTGGACTGGCTGCCCTGTTAGCAGGGCAGTAATAATATCAGCAGCTGAGGAGCTGCTGAACCAACCCAACTGCTCAGCACTGAAAGAGGACTAGGTTTGTAGCAGGGTTTAGCAAAAGAAATCTGTCTAGATTCCTTGACCTCTACACTTTGAGTACTTTGCAGCTATGAAAGTGTGTGTTACCATAAGTTCTGGCCCTGCTTGGGAGTGGTGGTCTCAGCAGGCAGGTCCGTGCTGGGCATGGAGCGGGGCAGCTTGCTCCCTCGGCCGTCACTGCCTGTGCTCTTCCGCTTCTCTGCAAAAGAAAAGCACAGGCTCAGGTAGATTCCTGAGCAGCATTCCTACTATTCCAAATACATAAAACTAGTTTCACTTTTTAGCTGTATACTGACAAAGCACTCTGAGAACCAAAGGAGGTATAAGCAGCATGAGTTTTTTATTTCTGAGCATCTCAAACAACACTCTGACATGAATTTAAACCTCTGCTCATTTAGGCCTTTGATTGTTAAGTTTCCAAAGGAACATGCTGAAATCCTGCCCATCGGCTGGGGCAGCAGCTGAGAGATGAAAACAGCTGGAAGCAAGGAGTTGTACAGGAACACAGCTGGTCAGTATTCAGAGTTCACGTAAGAAAATATACCCATGGAGGAGCTTGGAATGATGCATCTCCAGCTCAATCAGTCACCAAGACACAGGTGGCTGTAAAGTTACACCTGGATGAAGGATCTCACTGTAGACCTTCCCTGTTCCACTCCTCTACAGGTGTCTAGTCTGTCCCTTGTCTAAGACAATCCTACCAGATGAGGGCTTGGATCTAACTCCATAAGCTCTCCCATGCAGGACCGCTGCAGGTGGACTCAGCGCCAGAATGTGATGCTCCAAAAGCAAGAAATGATCACGACTGAAACTCAGCTGAGTTAGATTATTGCAGGGTCTTCTGTCCCAAGAACTACATCCACATAGAACTGTTAAGTTTCCCTCTGTACAGATGGATTTTTGTGCATGTCCAAGCTTGCAAGGCTCCAGGACCCAGGCTCCAAGTCAGCCAGGCAAAATCACAGAGGAAGCACTTCAGCAAGTCCCTTGTACCTCACCTGCATGTTCAGCAAAGGTGAAGAGCAGGCTGAGAGGAAGTGCAAGAGGGATGTTTGCCAAAACAACCTCAATCAGCAAAGCTGTGTGTATCTAACAGACTGCCCTGCTTGTTACTATTCCACAGGCTGATCTGGGAGTGTTGGTACCAGTGGAATATCAGCACTGGATGGACATCCTCACACTGCAGCACAACTGGCTAATTGTGCAAAGGTCTGGCACGCTGCAACTCAGCAGGGTCAGGGTGAACCAGAGGGATGGTATCAACTGACATCAACCTCGCTACTTGTAGGAGAGACTATATCCCATGGTTCTTAGGTGGGACACTGCAGGCAAGTCTCCAGACCTGCAGCAGCAGAAGGGAAGTATCACCAGCACCTCCTGTCTGCAGGCTTCTAGAGCTGTAAGGAGGCTTAAATCAGAGTATCCCCATGAAAACACTCAGACTAGACAGCTCTTTCACACTCATGACTCCATTTGAACAATCAGAGCAGAGCAAATACCCTCAAGAGACCATACCTCCAGGGCTGTAGTCCTTCTTCAAATCTTCCTTTTTCTGGTGGGGAAGGGTAAATCTGTAGTCTATGCTGTCATGTACCCAGCCTTTCTCAATAAACAAACCAGGAACCTCATCTGAAAACAGCCAGTACCTGTAAGAAATGTGTGATAATAGATACCTGTCTTCTTTTCCAGCTAGTTACACACACACACACACACACACACTTTTATTTGCATTGAGGGGAGAAGCTTCTGTGTGCTCGACTCACTAAAAGCTGAATGCATGCGTATCTATATATTAGCACAGCTGAGAAACAGGGAAAGCTTTGCTTAGAATCCATTCCAAGAGCATTCCTGTGCAACAAACATGAAAAAAAAAAAGATGGTAACGAAGTTCCTGAGCACCCAACGCCAGCATCTGAACCTCCACTGGTCCTGACCTCCACGGGAAGGCCTCAAAAAGCTGGGCATGTAACCAGCCACTACACTCCATATACACAAATACTTTCTCCTTCTCTCTCCTCAATTCCATACACCCTCCCTATCAATCCCTTCCTGGGGGATCGTGTCCGACACAGCGCCTCTCTCAGGGCAGAGATGAAAGCTCATGGTCATTTCCTTTCCCACCTGTTATGATTCCTATCAGTGCCAATTGGGGTCCTGCGCATCACCAGCTTGGCTTTGGCAATTCCATCCTGGAAAGTTTTCTCAGCAGCAGCTTTATGCTTCCGAATTCTTTCTTCCTCTGCTTCTTTCTCCATCCTCACTGTTGGAATCAGCACAGAGTAGCATTAGCTTTCCTTTATTGTATCCAGACATTAATATTGTCTTTTATTTTACTAGACCATGGGAGTAAAAAAAGTAGTTTTATTGGGGATTTTAGTTAACATTCTTTACAACCTCACNCACAGCTACTCTGGGCAACCTGTGCCAGGCCAGGCTGGACGGGGCTTGGAGCAACCTGGTCTAGTGGAAGGTGTTCTTGCTCATGAACGGGAGGTGGAACACGATCAACTTTAAGGTCCCTTCCAACCCAAACCATTCTGTGATTCTTGGTCTCCCAGACCAGATACTCCCACATTCCAGCTAAGATGCAAAAGCCAGGCTTCATGAGGGATGCTTATCCCTCACTTGTTTCAGAAGGGAAATAACAACCTAGATGAGCTACACTGTCCACTTCCGTCTGCCCAGTACCCACATTTACAACCAATAAAACCCCTAAACTGTAATTCTGAAGTGTTCTCTCTTTACATCCACACTCCTCAAACAGCACTACTTACACAGAGACAAAGTCTGGCGCTCCAGCTCGTGATTTAGAGAGGTTTGAGTAGACAGTTTATATTTATACAGCTCCATAACTAATTCCTTAAAGCAAGAAACAGTAAACTGAGATTTATCGCCCAAATTCTGATCTGGGATAAGGGCTGCTGGCAACTGGCTGACCATGGGCAAAGCAGCAGAGCCAGCAGCAGCAGCAGTAAGAACCGAGGAAATATCTCCTCTGTACCCAAGAATCAGATGATGTTTGGACATAAGACAATTTTTTGGTTGTTTTCTGTTCCCAAAACAGATACTGTGTTGTCCAGCCTCTGTGGGCCTGCCACAGTTAGAAAGGTACTGAACAAAAGACACCCACAGATAAACTAGAAGCAGGTATCCTTTTTTCTTAAATTTGCAAATTTTAAGCTGCCATAGGAGCTGCAGCAGCTGAATTATAAATCTCCAGTGAGCAAATCCCTTAAAACCAGACAATGCTTCTGAAAACAGGCTGTCATTTTTGCCATGAAGTTATTCCACAACACACAAACACTCTACGCACTAGGTAATTTTTCTTACCTCTCATTTGTATTTCTTGTTGCTCCCTCTCTTTCTTGGCTTGGATGGCAAGAAGGCGCCTGCTCTTCACAGCACTGATCATATCATCGGCTTCAATTTCCACCCGGTGCTCTATTTTCATCATCTCGTGCTTTTTCTTTTCATTTCTTCCCATCATATGCTCTTCTTTCCCGTTCTCCTTGTTCTTGGCCACCATTTCTTTTCGCTTCTGTTTCTCTGCCCTCTTCTTGTCGTTCTCCTCCTTCAGGACAGCCAGGCGCTCTTTCCACAGCTCAGCTGAGGCCTGCTGCTTGGCCTCTACGTGGTCCTGCACCGAGTACGTCATTAGGATCCGGTGACACAGCGCTCCAAGGATCCGCAATTTCTCTTCAGGAGTCAGCTCAAAGAACTCCGATGTCTCCAGTTTCTCCAAAAACTCATCCTGTACCTCATTATCCTCGAAAGCTGCTGAATCCTTACTTTCATCCACATTATCCGAGACCTCGCTTTCCTCTTGCACATCTGACTTGCGCAGGCACAGGCGAACCAACTCGGAAGCGGAATGCAGAGTAAGTGGGATTTCAGAAAGTTTCATTCCCAGCTCAGCATAATCCTCAGCAATTTCATCCTGCAGCAGGGTCTGCAAGAGAATGACCAGTACTCTGTTCAAGTACAGGAAGCCTCCCTTTTCTGCACAAAGGGCTTCCATCAGGGACACTGCTGTGATGGGATACTGAGCATCTGGCATCAATAACCCTGAGTAACAGCTCAGGAACTCCACCACCATGGCCACATCCCCAAAAAGTGTGTTAGGAAGTCCCTCTGGAGTATCAACCAGTTTAAAAGTAGGCAGTGTCTTCCCTTTCAAGTCTTGGTCCTCAAATCTCCTCTGTTTTTCCAGTTTTTCCTTCATCTCCTTCTCCTTCCGCTCCTTTGCTCTTTCCTTCAGCTTCTCCTTCAGCTTCTCCCTTTTCTTCTTCATGTACTCCTTCCGCTGTTCCTCAGTCATGGTGGCCCATCTCTTCCTGTGCTCCAGGAGCTCGTAGCGTTTCTGTACCAACCCCCGCAGATCCTCAGGGAGACGGGCACGGTCCTCATTGGAGAGCAGCCGAGCTGTTTTGGAGATGATGCAGGAAAGAGCACTTTTTTTGTCTTCCCGGTCTTTGTTTTCTTTGTAATAGGCAATGAGATGGAGCGCTGCAGGAGGCAGGTGCTTCTGGGGTTTCCTGGAAGATCCAGGGGTGCCTCCAGAACTCCTGGGAGCCCTGGACACCTTAGTGGTACCTTTAGCCATGTCCAGCAGTGTCATTTGTTTCATTTTCATCTTTGGGGTCTTCAAGCCTTTCCTAGGAGACTTTGCCTTCCCTGACGACTTCTGCCCATTCAGAACCCTTTTGCCTCTTTGCTTTTTGTCCAAGGATTTGTTGTTGCCCTTTCCTAGTCGGCTCCTCTTTGGAATGTGAAAGTTAGAACCAAGTTTAGCAGGTGACACAATTTTCATCACCTCTTCCAGCTCCTCTTTAGGACTTTTTGAGTTCTTAGTGTTTTTCACCTTCAGCGGAGAGCCAATTATAGATTTTTCCAAATGCACGTGGCACCACAGGGTTGGACTCAGTGGCTGTCCCAGGGAAGGTCCGTCTGCTTTGGATTTCTTAGGAAGCTTTCTGTCAGGTGACCGAGAGCTCTTCCTCTTGGTTGAGGGGTTGAGAGCCATATACTAAAATTAGAGAAAGAATGATTTTGTATTACTATTGAAAGGTAAATAAAGGTTATCTAGCTCTCTTTCTGTCAATTATTTTTGCCCATGTTGAATGTTTTTTCTAATGAAATTGCTCATTGCATTAAGGGTAACAGGCTTCTGCAATCATAATCAGAGTCAGAGAATGGCCTGGGTTGAAAGGGACCATAAAGATCATCTTGTTCCAGCCCCTGCCATGGGCACAGACACCTTCCACTCTAGACCAGGTTGCTCCAAGCATTGTCCAACCTGGCCTTGGACACTTCCAGGGATGGGGCAGCCACAGCTTCTCTGTGCAGCCTGTGCCAGGGCCTCACCACCCTCACAGGGAAGAATATTTCTCAATATTCAACTTAAACCTACTCTGTGTGAGTTTGAAGTCATTCCCCCTTGTCCTGAACAAGTATTTATCTTCTAGTTTTAGAACATCACTTGACAGAGTCTACGAAAAAATGAGCTTACTAAATGAACAAAACAGTGCTTTCTACACCAAAAGATGGATTTTAAAACAGCATATTTCATGGTACGGCATTTAGTTGGTTAATATTACACTTGGCTGGTTAGCACAAAGGGCTGGAAGAACCCACTCCTGCTACGTACGTATTCAGTACCAAATCTGTAGCATCTGGCATCACTCAACGCAGCCCTGTACACGAACCAGGCCTCATGAAGTCACATGCACCCAGGTCCTGGGCCCGATACCTGACATTACCACATAAGGACTGTAGCCCTCCCATTTCTGTTACACCAGGAAATCATGTCTTTACTTGTAGACAAGCAATACAAACTACTAGAAAAACTAAAAGGCAGTTGCATCTCAAATTTTCAGAGCAGACCACTGTTTCAGATGTTCAAGCCATGTCACCTCTCAAAAGGTCAACCTTCAAAAGAGTAGGTTTTCCTGTTCTGCTTCTCTCTAGATTTAACAGATATGTGGAAGTGGCACTTGGGGATGTGGTTTAATGGTGGCCTTGGTGGTGCTGGGTAACAGTTAGGCTTGATGATCTTTGGGGGCTTTTCCAACCCTAATGATTTTGTGACTCTAAAACCCAACCAGCACACTGAGGTCTCCGCCAAGACCCAAGGAATGGGTGGGAAAGCAAAGCAGGTACTTCTAGGAGTTCTCACCTTATGTGGGTCAAGCAAGAAGTCACTGAATTTACTGGGTAGAGAGTATTTCTTCACTAACTCATCCTCCACTACCCACGGGGCGTTCTCACATGTGCCAGCACGTAGCGCATTGTGACGGATGAAGTACCTCAGGATCTCCTTGTTGGGAGGACGCTCTGTACGGACTAAGCTATCTGCTGGAACATTGCTGATGATCTTGGAGATAACAAACAGACACACTGTTAATGATTAACTTCTACCCACGTTATAAATACAGATCATATGGCTAAAAGGAACCAGGATCATTGTACTGCTTCATGTCCAAAAACTCTTCGCTCATTCAAAGCTCTCTTGGAAAGACTCAAAACAAACAGAACTTGCAGAACTGAGACACACAGAGATTGGTAGGAGAATCAGATAGTCAAAACAGTAAAAACCATGAGTTTGTGATACAGATTTTTTGCCAAAACCCACTGTTTTATCTCTGACCTTCCTCCAGCTTGTGCTTGCTACTGACTTAAAAGCTTTTATATATTCATGCTTGATTTTTTTCTTGGGACCAGAGGAGCAGCTCTGCACATGGTACTCATTGAGGTCAGCACTGCCTCACTTCTCAAGCTAGCAAAGGGCAGACAAAAAGCACAGAACAGTGCTGCAACTACCCAGAGCCTCCCAAAGCACTGCCACCTCCAACTCAGAGCAGCTCGGTCAGGACAAGAGCAACAACTGCCACTCATGATCTCACTGGGCTCATTAACTGCATGACCAGAGATGAGGCACTTAACAGCAACCACATTAAAGCTCCGTGACTCAGTGTGTGGTACCAAGTGTTTCCATGCACAAAACCTAATTACATATAGAAACAGCCAGGCTGCTCAGCCTCACAGACAATCATCCTGCATCCAGTGCCATGACTCTGGCAGAAAACACTACATTGTGCTGTATAATCACCAACAGTGATTAATTAAACTTCCATATTTATGTTATAATAGAAAGGACCCAAGCAGACAACTCACCTTATCTTCATTTTTCAGTTTGACATCATATTTGTGTGGCAGGAATTTAGGTGGAACCCACTTCCTTTCTTCCTTCTTCAATGAAGTGGGAAGCTTCCGAGGAGACCTACGTGCTCGGTCATCTGATAAAGGAAGGTGAGACATTGTCTTATCAAGAATCCAGACCACCACTAGACTGGGCACCCTACTTCTCGCTATCTGTATAGTGTTTGGTTAAACTAGAACATTAGGAAAATAACACAAACTGTGTTTTAGAAATAGCCTGAAGATACAGGCTGGGAATGGCGGCCCTGACCAGCTCTGGACTAAGGAGGTAACACCTATCTTCAAGGAGTACACAGGACCATCTTCATTTAAACCCATCTCTCTGCAGACAGTAAGCCGCAACCATCTATGCAAAGGTAGAAAATATGTATAAGATTTATTATAGATAATAAATGACAGGTTCCATAACCCAACCAGTAAACCTGCTTCGGCAACTCCTGCCAACAGCCCTGGCTGCCTCTGCCATGCCTTCTTTGAAATAATTCCATGGCAGGAATCACTGACTCAGTTTTGTCTTAAGAAGAAAGCAATCTCCAAATGTTTTTATATTTGTGGCTACCATAGAATCATGAAATAGTTTGAGTTGGAAGGGACCTTAAAGCTCATCTCACTCCATCCCCTTCACTAGACCAGAGACGCCTTCCACTAGACCAGCGCACTCCAAGCCCTGTCCAACCTGGCCCTTAACACTTCCAGGGATGGGGCAGCCACAGCTACTCTGGGCAACCTGTGCCAGGGCCTCACCAGTCTCAAAGGGAAGAATTTATTCCTAGGATTCAAAGAAAACAATAAAGCAAGCATGAGGGATGAGAGTAATTATCTACTAAATATATAGAGAATACAAGTAGATGTTAAACCTAAATAAAACTTAAATACAGAGATCTCAGCATAACATAATAGAGCATTGAAGCTCTACCACTATTATAGCTAACATGGTATAAACCCAAGTAAACTCTTCTTTTGTGATTTACTTTCTAGATTCCATAAATAGGGATGACTATATGGAATTCCATCAAACAGCACCTGGATATTTGGGTGAGGAAGAAGAAATTACTATCCATTCCATCCTAAAGTTAATTTCAAAAAACCAACTTCATTTATTGTTGCATTGTATTGTAATAAAACATACATGTATTCCTGGAAGCATTCAAAGCCAGGTGGATGGAGCTCTTACAAAAATGGTCTACTGAAACCATGTCCATGGCAGGGGGGTTGCAATGAGAGGATCTTTAAGGCCTCTTCCAACACAGTTGATTCTGTGTTTCTAAAGCATCTATATTGTGTTGTCTCCTGTATTCGCTTTATTTCGGATTTTCCAGAGCAAGAGTACTGGTTACCAGAGTACTGGTTCCAAGTCCAGCTCAAGCTACAGAACCCGCCTTCAGCAGTTCACCATCAATTTTCAGGACAATCTAGCCTTTCTTCTTGCTCCTGCAGATTCTCCAGAGTTCATTCCCTAAGCAACTAAAAATATAAAGTCACTTCAGACTGCACAAATGATGCAACAAAGCTGGTATAAAGCTTTTCTTTTAGCTCCTGAAGGAGAGCAGACTCCTAAGCAGAGAGACTAAATTATCTTTCTCTGCTCCATTTCTCCTCCAACAAAACCAGCAAGCTTGACACAAGTATTAATAGAACTGCCAAGGTTTGCTCTGCCCCCTCGTGTGCGTACAGGCACACGCAGCTCTTACATCACAGTTATACAGAGCTTGTGACTGCTTCCAATTACTCACTCTAGTGTAGTGACTTCAACCCACATCACATGGCCACGTGTGAACATTATTAGAGAGAAAAAGTCCAGGTCAGTGCAGCTGGGAACCCCCAGCCTCTATGGATGCAAGTCAGCATTTCCTACTTCTGTAGTCTGCTGTGTAACTGTAAGAAATGCTATATAATTATATTAACACACTCTGGAATAATTTGTTTCAATGATGTTACTACAAGCCTAGGTTCTGTTATAACCCAGAATACAAAAGCATTAGCAATAAAATATACTTTTAGTAACAGCATATGTACAAGGAGTAGAGTTAAAAGAATGAGTGTTTACTTCTTAGGTTATGACTCTGCCAGCATCTTGAGTTGGAAAATGTTGATGTTCATCTTTTCCAGAAAGGGCACAACAGTCCCAGCTTACAGAGCTGACTACACACAGGTCAGAACCAACTGAGTCAGAGACTGAAACAGGAGCAGGAAGGCCCATTCCCACAGTATCCAGTCTTGGAGTGCTGCACTGGTAATGCCCATAGCTGCTGGAATACCGCACACCAATTCACAAAGGATCACGGTAAATCTTTTTTAAACACCCAGATCCAAAATTGCTGCTGTTAATTTGGTCACTGAGCATTTCCGAAATAAAAGGTACTTCCCATGCCTTTTATGCAGCATCTCAAGAGAACCACCACTCAATAAAAAATACATGTATAAATAAATAAATCAACATTAGCCTCTCTCCAAGCACAACCGCTGTTTCAAATGATGTGTATAAAGCCAGATTGTTTCTGGTTTTTTTGCTTCCTGATTATACAGAGCACTGCAATGAAATCAGAACAGCTCATAACTTTCCCCAGTACCCATCAGAAAGAGCTGACAATTATTAAGCTCAGGACTAGACCTCGGTAGAACTTCTTTTCCACTCCTGACTTTGCTATTTGCTTGCTGGGCTATTTTCAAAGTTTCCTCTTCCCCACATCAGAGGAGATTACACACACTTTCCCATATGCTGGAGTCACTATTTACAAATGCCAACAGTTTATTCATTTATGAGACTTTAAAATAAAGCTCTCCAGGTTAGAACTATATTGTGGGATTGGGGCTGGCTTGTTTGAAAACACTTCTTGTAATCTGTTTTAAAGAATCTTATAATTCCATTTTAAGAAGTTGCACAGGACAAACTTACTGTGTTTGGGGGTATTTTTGTTGTTTTTTTTTCTTTTTCTTTCAACAATACCTTCTCAGAGTCAATAAAAGCCATGGACGCCAGTACTTAGCTCTGCAGCAAGGAGGAACATGTGAAAGGGGAACAAGGTTTCCAAGGATGCTTTATTTTGAACTCTTACAAAAAAAAAAAGATTTTGTCTCAACATATGAAAATTGGAAAGAGAATAAACTAAAAAATGAAAAAAAACCCTCTTATTTTTTATAACAACCGGGGACAAAGAGAAGTAGAGCTTGTCTCTGACTCCAAAGGAACACACTTTAGAACTAGGGAGGTTTCCGCTGACGATGACTATCGCAGCAGAACTTTATAATTCTGAATGAACCTTTGCTGTTCCCCTCATTTTTTTTAAATACACTTGTTATACTTTAGAAGTTTATACATTTCACACACAACAGCTGAAAGCCAACAGCAGTGATGCCCCAAAAATTCACCACTAACGAGGACGACTTCTGGATTTTCACCATATAACACTGTTTAAACACTCACAGCCCAGCCCCGAGATGTACATAAACTCCAATACTCACTGCCAGGTGCTACCTACTGCCATGCTGCTCACTACTTACTCATACTATCCCTCCTGTTGTCATCCTCCTTCAGCATAGCTTCCTTCTGGTTGTCCTGGGCTGCCTGGCTGGAGTTCTCCTTGTCACTGGATGGAGAATCGCAGGCTTCGTCAGATTTCTTTTCCGAGGCCTCTTCGTCAACTTTCTCCAGGGGATGTATTTTCACAACTTTTACAGGCAACATTTTCTCCTTACCAACCTGCATGGAAATACTCGTGAAGACTGAACCTGAACAAGACAGGTGAGCTAATGGGCTTTAGCACTATGAGGAAGGGAAAAATACCAGTTAAGACAACCTAAAAGCAAAACTCCCAACCCACAGGGTTTTCCAATGCTGCTTCCTCAGCCTAAGGACACAGTATGTGCACAGGGTGCAAGTGTGTTCTCAGCAACCCCAGTTTAGAGAGTATGCCCTAAACATTGCTCACACACAACACTAACTCCTCCTTATTTTTAAAAAGTTTTAGTTTTCATCAACATTCCCAGTTTTGGAGGGAATTTCCAAATCATTAGAGCCTTCTTAGAGATTTTTACGCTTTGACTTCAAGCTCCACTTGTTTCAGACTACTGCTCCTTCTGGCAATGTGTCAGGTGAAAAGATTATGACAGAGGTTAATTTTCAATTTCTTCTAATTAATTTATACATACACAGACCGTCACATATTTAAGCAGTATAACAATTTTATCCATTTCCCACGCACACACATAGATCAGTCCTCTTGCTATTATTCCATGATCCTGGAATGGGTTGAGTTGGAGGGTCCTTAAAGATAATCCAGCTCCAAATCCCTGCCATGAACAGGGACACCTTCCACCAGAAGTATGGCGTACAGAACCATTTTCCATCCAAAAGCAGGTGCTATCACTGGGATTCTATAGGGAATAAATTTTCACATCCTTCTAGTAACTTCAGTGGCCAACACATTCTTCCAATCTCCTGCCTTTAGCTATCCATAATTAGCCCTGTGAAGAAGCATGGGATAAAATGGAAAACATATCCTTACCTCAAAGTCACACTCTTCTCCCACTGCGAATTTGGTCATGATCTCCAACCAAGCCGCATCCACCAACTTTTCCAATGACACAGTGTTGTGGTGGACTATTTCCAGGACCAGTTTCTCATACCAGATAGGGAACTCCTCCTTTAAGCTGAGCAAGCACAGAAATTTTCATTATTCCGGGAATAAAAGCCCAAATGCAAAGTCCCCTCCCATTTCCCAGTTCCAGGAATTCCTATTAACAGCCAGGACAATGTTTGAGGCAGATGCCCCATTAGCATGCAAACATTCAAGGGCTTTTTGCTGCCCTCCCTTCCCCCAGCACTCCCCCAGGTGTCAGCTGGCATGAAAATCCCAACTGTCCTGGTCCTTCCCAGAAGGAATACTGTAAACATTCAGGAAGAGCAGCACTGAGTGTGAACCCTTTCATGATGGTTATTACTGCTTCTCTATTAGATATTAAATATAGATCAAGACGATGGAATTATCCTGGGGCTTGTTCCTTTAAAATGTTTGTTTCCAGTAACACCATGATTCTGATGAAGATTTAGCATTTCCTTCTACCCCAACAGACTGCCAGCGCAGTAAAGACAGGGGCAGGCTTACACAAACAAATTATCTCGCCAGAGAAAAATATCTTGTGTGTTTCACCACGTCATGATCTTCAAACTTTTTCATTCAAAGAAGAGAAAGGACTGTGACAAATTTACTTCCCTTCTAAAAGCTGACGACAGGTAGCTGACAGGGGTACTAAGAAGTATGTCGCATAAAGCCTCCTGGCTAAAAAGTAAAGTCCGTTTCAAGTTACCGTAAGGAGGAACAAAACACTCCACTTCTCCAGAGCACTCTCAGCTTCCCAGATTCCTGGATCCGTGGCTGAGAACCCTCAGCTATATGTGCTGTGTTACAACTACCATAAGCAAATTTATCCCTTTAGCAACCTGTCTAAATGAACTTTTTTATCCAGCTTAGTGTCAGGTATTAAAGCAGACAAACTGCCTGGGAAGCTTTTCATCCTGTTTCAAAGAGACAAGACCAAAATCTCATTTCAGAGAATCCCTCTCCTCTCTCCCCTCCCCATTTTAGAGAGACTATAGCTAAATTTGTTACTGAGAAATTTCCCGTTTCTATTTCATTGACATTTCTTAATGTTTCCAGAAGTGGTCAATCAATCTAACATGGATAACCAAAAGAAAGTAGCACTAGACCAGGTTTTGACTCAGGATTGTAAGTTTATGGAGCTGGCTCTGCACTGCCCTCTCAAACAAGAACACCAGGGAACAAAGCCTGAAGGCAGTAGTGCGTCACCCCTCAAAGAAATTAGGACTATTAGCAAATGGGTTTCTTATTTGTTGACTTTAAGGCTGTGATTAACCACAAATGATGGTGAATTTCTCCTTAGGAGAACGCTGTGAACTCTTTGCCAATGGATCAGAAACGTGAAGAGAGGCAGCAGAAAATTCCACCCCTTAGGTACTGCTGACACTCTCTGCAGTTTAAATCCAGGGGAAAGAAGCCACAGAAGTCCAAGTCATCAGTTGACAGAATGGAGAAATACATCTCTTGTTTGGCATAATTCCTACAATTTGGTAATCACACAGTAAATTATATGTGCTGGTTGAGACAAGGACTTGCACCTTTACAGAAAATTCACTTCTATGACAAGGGCCATACTGGATCTCATCCAAGGATTCCGGTGGGCTAGAGGAGGAGGTCAGGGCCACAGCAGCCCAGAGGAACACAATCTGCACAGAGCAAGGACTCTTGTTGTTTCAAGTACAGCAGATTCCCCAAAATCTCGCTACAACTTTTTTTTTATTTAGTGCAACAATTTTATTGCAGATCTGGAGAAAATAATTACAGCTGTGGACCTAGCTGATCTCCAACACGTCAACAGAGTCTTTTTACTCTATTTTTACTTTACATTGTTCGAGATTTGTTATTTTTCCCTCTGAAATATTCCCATTGCTCAAGTGGCTTTAAAATATGCCAAGTGCCATATGCTGAACAATTTCGGTTCAAGTAATACCAAGATACAGCACTAAATAAGTAAATTACCCAACTGCATTAGTGATGGCGCAAAATTTGGACTTAATTTGCTTTCACCTCTAGAATCCCCAGATCTCCTTACAGCTCCTTACCTCACCTCACAAATTAGCCACACACATTTCCAAGCCCACTCTTATGCCCCAACACCTAAAGATAGGCACAAACCCATGTCTCCACTGGTACTTACAGCTCAGCAACCTCCTGCTCCTCCTCCCAAGCCTCTTTGTGTGTCAGCTGGCTGCTTCCTGTGCTCTTGCACGTCCAGATCCGCTCACTGTATCGCTCTAAACGTGCTTCGTACTCTCTGTACAAGTGGCAGCTCAGGAAAACAGGATTTATGCAGTGGAGAGCACAATCACCATAGCATAAAACAGTAATATTTAATTAAACTCTTATGACTAGAGTGTACAAAGGCTAAGGAGAGATTCAGTACAGTCTGACCCTGTGACTACCACGAGGATGCTGCGCTAAATCCACTGTGCTGGTGCTGAGGCCAGAATGCCTGTCCTGCTCATCCGGGCACAGAAGGTTCCACACCACCAATAGCTCAGCTGCACTGCACAAGGGGAACACAGACGGCTGAAGGTTTCGCAGCATTGTTAACTTAGTTTTCAGCTTTTCCAGTCTGATACATTGGAAAACAGCACAATCAATGTCACAGGCACATGCAGGATGTACAGCACGGATTGCTACTAAATCCCTGACAATAACTGTTGTGGCACTGCTACTACCAATGCCTTACGGTGGTGTTACAAAATCCAGATGCAAATTACCAGGCGTGGATGCTGAAAGCTTGGTCGCAGAGAGATTTTCCAGCTTTCTGCTAGCGTCTGTGTGAAAGCCTTTGCTTTCACAGGGATGCTGGCCGAAAACAGTTAGAAGTTTCTGTAAACTAATCCCTTTATCTTGCAGGTGCAAGATTGTTACGCAGTACTGTTGTGATACTGACCAGCGAGGTATTTTGAAATGGGTGTTGTACGATTTTAACCAATCATTCTAGGAGGTGGATGGTCAGGGACCAATGGCCTTGTGCCATTCAAGCGAACTAAGATATATAAATGAGTCTGAAAATTAATAAATTATTCCTTTTCTTCCCGGATCAGTCTCATGTCATTTCTCGCCATCCCCGGTACAACAGCGACATCCAGGCTACCTATTACCCCCGATCTTTTGAAGAAAAAAACCTAAACCATTTGAAACTGAAACTTCTAGAAAGGCCATTTTTCCCTTTGGTTTCCAACAAGAGCAGCCTTTTGCATTCCAACATGAGGATCTCTCTCAGCTACTACATCACCTGCTTCATAGAATCACAGAATCCCAGAATGATTTGGGTCAGAAGGGATGTTAAAGTCCATCTTGTTCCACACCCCCTGTCATGGGCAGGGACTAGACTACATTGCTCCAAGCCCTGTCCAACCTGGCCTTGAACACTTCCACAGCTTCTCTAGACAATCTGTGCATGGGCTCACCCTCCTCACAGCAAAGAACTTCCTAATATCTAATCCAAACCTACTCTCTTTTAATTTGAATCCATTCCCACTTGTTCTGTCACTTCATGCTCTTGTAAAAAGTCCCCCTCTGTCTTTCTTGTTGGCTCCCTTCAGGTGCCGACACTCTTTTGTCACAACCTGCCTCAAGATTATGTTATTCCAGGTGGAACTACACGATTAAAGGGTGCCTGGGCAAGTCACAGGGGTGCAGAGATGGTTAGGAATGACAGGATTAGCCACTCTGCTGTGAGCATCTTTGGTTGATCTCCCTGCTCCACCTGAGTGGTAATTAATGGTCAGGGTAAACAGAGAGCAGCTACTTCACACTCCCTGTGGACAGAAGATGCACAGGCACAATTGCCAGTGTGGTGTAAGTCCACACCAACTGCCCTGTGATCAAGTTGCCACATGCCTTCCCATGGGAAGTTAAGAGGAGAAATTCTAAGAGAAGCAAGAAAAGCACCTTTTGCTCCTCCTGCACATTCTCTACAGTGGCAAAGCCAGCATGAAGCATAAGGCACACTGGGTACAGCCACAGCTCAGCCCACTGCCGCACCAGCAACGATTCCCAGAGTCCTGTGGGAACAGCAGATTGCTCTACGCTCTTGCACAGGCAGAGTCACCAGCCACAGCAAAGCGCTCAACGTGTCTCACATGTGTTTTGTCTTTCAAGAACATTTTAGTGCGACCAACCTATTTTTTTCCTTTTTTAAGATTCCTATTAGGAATTAAAACTCCAGCAAAGCAAATTTCCTTAGATGTTCCCTCACAGCCCCAAGGTAAAGCACAACAAGGTACAGCAGCTGCATTATGGGCGTTGATGCCCATATGGGGTAACTTAAAGCCACAGCAAGTGGCACTATGCAAGGATATTAACCAGGAACAGAGCTACCTCCAGAAGAGTCTGCCACAGTACTCCCTTTTCCTGGAGCACATTGCAAAATCCAGCAGAAATCCCATGGTCTCCCAGCTCGTCCTACTTGTGGAGTCTCCTGCTCCTCAGCAGAAGAACAGACCTGACAAGTCATCACCTCACTATGATTCAAGCTCTCTGGCCCATTCTTACCCTCCTTGAGGTTTAAAAGATGCTAAGTTTTCCACAGAAACAAGAGGTGCTATGGGGCAGGGGCAGGAAGTATGATCACTGTGGTGGAGCAGAAGAAAGGAAAAACCACAGCTCACAGGGAGCTCATCTGCAAAGCCACATCAACCAGCCCAGGAGTGTCACTGTGATGCCTGTTGTAGTGATGCCAAGCTAGGAGAGAAAAAAAAATATAAAAAATAAAATCAAAAAGGAAACCAGGAATCCTCTTTGAATTTACAGCAACTTGGGACTGGCACAGGTTGCCCATGGTAGTTGCCGCTGCCTCATCCCTGGGGCCAGGTTGGACAGGTCTTGGAGCAACCTGGTCTAGTGAAAGGCGTCCCTGCCCATGGCAGGGAGTGGAATGAGATGAGCTTTAAGGTCCCTTCCAACCCAAACCCATTCTGAGATTCTATGATTCAATTAATCACTTTATTAATGACTAAGTTGCAACCATAATACTATTTATTCCTGTGCCTTTCCCACAAAGAGCAGCATTAAAACCAAATCCAATCCTCACAGCAGACAGGAGCTTAAATGCAGGAGTGGCAGTCATCTCCAGCTTCATCCAGTAATCCCTCTGCATTTTCCTCTCGGTTTCTTTCCGTACATCTGTGGACACCACCTAGACATGCAGGACTTACAGCAGCCACACTATGAGTACTAAAGAAAAGACACACCTCTTAAGGGTTCAGGGCATGGCCTTAAAAAAAACCTTCAGTGGTCTAACTACAATCAAACATTTAATATACAGTTGGAAAATAAAATTAAGGTCTACTTCCCTCTGACATTTATCAACTTTCTCCTATCTAGACCTGTGAAGAGATTCCTTTCCTTCCAGCAAGGAGAGCAAATAAATGCTGATCTCCAGTTGAAACATAATTAAATGACACATTTTTTTCCCCTAACATCATTTCCCATATCAGTAGGGAGATCCAAAAGACTCTTCCCTATGAATGTTCCCCTCCTTCTACACATCTATGAGAACGGGCTTAACCTCACCATATCAGGACTCACATTTCCCAGACCAGCCTAGAACTCAGAAGCGACAGATACAGCAATTCCCTGTTCAGCTCAGATCTGCCTCTTCCATGCAATTTAATTCCACCTCCAGCTGGTCAGCTCATCTAACACTGACCCTGGACACACTCCTTATACCCAGGGCTCCAGACTTGTCCCACAGTGCTGACCCTGCCTTGTGCTCTGCCAGGACCTCCAGGTCAGGTCCTGCTTTGAATTCCGGGGCCAGCACAAAGCCAAAATGCAGGAGGATGTTTTTGCAAAGTTTACTATAGCTCAAACTTTCCACTACATATACACTGTTTGTCTTCTCCACTCGGACTGGAAGCAAACCCAAGAAATTTGAGGTTGTTCAGCAAGTCTGATCCAGGACTGCAAGTCATCACGCCCCTGGTATGCCATAACCAACCCATCTCTCTACACAGCTGGAGCTGCCATTGCCAAAAATTCCCAACCCAGGAATAAATAAAAAACCCCTGGACACCACTACTTGTGAACATTCCCCAAAAAGCTATGAATAACATGTATATTACATGAAACAGCTGACTACCCACTGCGTAGCTGTTAATATATCACATCTGTTTGCATCCCACTGCAGATCACTTAATGCTGAAAGGCAGCAAAATTGAAGTACAAACAAAATTACAGTAGAAAGAAGGGACCCTTTTATAGAAAGATGTTTAAAAGTAACCAAGCTAACCACAAAACACAAAACAACTGCTGAGGGGATAAAAAGTTTACTTCTTCTTTGGTTAGTAATTTCTGGGAGAGCATTAATATCAACTCCAAAAAAGTTTTACTCGTATCTGAATTGTCTGCACTTGTATTAGCCAGGAAGGTAAACTTCCCAGAAAGGTGGGTACATTTATAAGGTACTACTCCCTGGATGTGTGGCAAAGTTCTTCTGAAATTGGAGAGTGTAACACAACAGTGCCTTGGTGCTGCCACCTTCCAGGCAGAGTTTGTCTGGCCAGTATCACATGTGAGGATGTGAGCAGCAGCCTTTAACCTGCCAAACCCGGCCCAACCCCTCTTCTTCCCTGCACTGATACCATACAGAAGTATTAACTAAAGAGAGACAGCAGGCTTTTATCCGGAGACAATACAGCTTCCCAAAACCATGCACTGGAAGCTAAGGGAAAGCTTTGGCTGGAACAGCCCAGGCTGGCTGAGCTCTCTGAACCCAGCGTCTCTCCTCATCTGGCAGCAGTTTTCTAAACCATGCTGCAGCAGACCAACGTGCCCACAGCTGAGCATGGGCTGTACCTGTTCACCAGGGTACACACGGGGTATTTGAGAGACTGCAAATGCTCAGCACCAGCTGCGCTGGTGACAGGACCGTACACGTGCGAAGCACTTTCCTGACACCTGAGGTAGCTCAGAGCAGATCCCCCTGAGCTCCTGCAGGGATGAGTCTATCTCTGGCTGCTCAGTGATCCGCCATCCCCACACCCACACGATTAGCAGGGCCCAAGGCTTTGCCAGGATGCAAAGGGCTCTGCACAGCAGGGCTTCTCTTAGAAGATTTTTGCAGGATTTGGCAGTCAAAGGAAGCCACATAAAGCTATGAAGGAAAAAGAGACCCAAATAAACACCTGAGCTCTGCTGACCAGTTTATTCCACTCCCACTGCTGCCAGACACTCCTATAATGCATACCCAAGGGGCAAACGTCTCTCCTCATGCACACCACCACAGTCTCCATTTTTTGTGCGACCCAATCTGCAGCAGCTGCAAATGGTAACAACAAAAAAAAGCTTTAAGAACTTTTGCTGTCTTTCAAATGCCTCACTTGTAGCTGTGCAGTACAAGAACCCGCACAGTCTTTAGGGAAACAGCTGATCAATAATTTTCCAAGATAGAAAAAAATTCAGGAGAACATATTCTGCCAGGTCTTGGCATAAGTAACACTGGTGAAGACTCAGGTACCTCCTGGCACACTCTCAGTAGGCCCTTCCCATCTTCCAGAGCCACTCCTCCTCAGCACTATCTAGGATAAATAGAAGTGACCAAAAAAACCCTCCAAGTAACATCTCCCTCCAGCTTACTGGCTCATTTGCAATTTTCTGTTCCACTTTTGGCCTAGCATATATTATACACAGTCAACAAGGCAAGACAGAAACCCAGCATTGCTTGGTTTCTCTTTTTAGCTTCATGACGTCTGTCTGCCAAGATGAACTTTCTAGAACATGCTAGGCTGCCTCCCACAGCACCCCATGAGGTACTTCCTCCAAGAGAAGAGCATCTCTCCAGAATCTCTGTGCTTGCCTTGGTTTCTTCTTTCCTTCTGATCCTACAGCTAACACCCTCCCCCCTTCTCAAGATGAGAAACTATCTTTTTTTCCCCTTAATTTTAATACCACCCAAGTGTTTGCAGAAACATGTCCTCCACCTACTCACAAGATCCACAAGAGCCACCCAACAAAATGGTGCTCTCAGAAGGAGCCCTAGAACTCTCCTGTGCTGTTCCAACAAGGCACATGACCCTTAAAGCCACATCTTCTTTTACAAAAGTAGTATTTAGGCCTAAATTCTTGTCTTTTTGATCGCTGATCACTCCTCACAGGGAAAGAGAAAGAACTGCCTGGTCAGGTGGATGACTGAGCTACTTTCAGTTTGCACACACCAAAAGAGCAGGCTGGCGTCACAGACTGAGTGTTTTAATTTGAAACCCAGTTAAAAAGCAAGTCTCCAACACTCCACCTAACCTTGTTTTACTGGGCTGAGTGCATTAACAATGCCTATCTGCACTCAAGAGATGCATTTCCTCTTCAAAAGCCACCTAATCCTTCCTAGGAGCTTTCTCAGCCTGTTCTGCTCACTGCAGAAGCAAGACACTCTTCAACACAAGGGCTATGGAAGTTCTGGAGCCCCTTTGTCTTCCACACTGCCAACACCTCCTTCCTATATCCATGCATTCCCTCTCACTTACAGCCCTTCCTTAGTTCTTAACTCAGACCCCGATCTTTATAACACAAAGACCAACCCAGCCTTCTGAAACAGCAAGTCTGCCGGTTACAGGGCCGAGGTCCTGCCCCTTCAGCCCCGCTGGGGACCCGGCCAGTGGCTCTGCTGCCGCGCAGCTCCCTGACAGTCACCTGCCTGGCCCACGGCCACTTCCTGCGATCAAGGGCTGGCACACGCAGAAAAATAAAAACAAAAAAAGTGTTTTTCATGCAAAAGCAGCCCAGAAAGAGATACGCTCAGAAAGCCTGGGATGTACACAGGG
Source organism: Edolisoma coerulescens (assembly GCA_013397115.1). Taxonomy (NCBI): domain Eukaryota; kingdom Metazoa; phylum Chordata; class Aves; order Passeriformes; family Campephagidae; genus Edolisoma; species Edolisoma coerulescens. Next base: position 350,403 of record VWZW01006493.1, read on the forward strand.
AGAGCTCCTGCGGCTGTTTAATTGTCTAGAAATTAAGGACTGCGGAAGCCGCCGGTACCAGTGTCCTCCTGGCCCGCGGGACCCCAATGTCCGCACCCGCTCCAGGAGTGCGTGAACCGTTCTCACAGCCCGCTCTGACGATCCCCGGTCCCCGTTAGCTCCGCTCCCGCCCGCGGAGCTGTTGTCCCGCTTCCCTCGCCCGCCTAGAACCTGCTCCGGAACTCCTCAGGGAACAACGATCCCGCCGAGCCCGGTACAGCGCCCGCCACGCTCCCTTTACGGTCCCGCTCGCCGCCCGGCCCCACCATCGCTTCCTTCGGTCCCACCGCCCCGGGACTCGCCCTGGCCCCCCCGCGCCCCCGGTGCAGCGGATACTCGCGGGTGCGGAAGGCCTCCTGNGCCTCCTGCGTGTGGGGGATGACGAACCGCTCGCCCGGCTCCCCCGGCGGCAGTGGCTTAGCCAGGGGGAACGGCTTGCGGCCGAGAAGCGGCGCCATGGTAAG
>VWZW01006493.1:350987-361477 GCA_013397115.1 Edolisoma coerulescens
CCACCGGCGCGGCGGGGTGAGAGGTCGCGTTATGTAAGTGGCGGCGCAGAGCGCGCCTCCATTTTGTGGCCCCCCGTTATCCGCCCTCCTCCCCTGCCGCCCGGCGGCCAATCAAAGCGCGCTCCGGCCCCCCCAGCCCCGCGACCACCAATCAGACTGCGTCCCGGACACCGCCCCTCCTCGCGCCCATCCGGGTACCGCGGCGGGGCCGCGCGCTGGGCTTTGTCCTCCGCGTCTGGCGCGGGGCACTGTGGGATGGCGGGGGGGTTGTGAGGCGGCTGTCGCCGCCCTCTCCGGAAGCCCCGGGCCGGGCCCGCCGGCGCGGCCTTTCGGCGCCCCCTCGGCCCCCTCTTGGCGCCGGGTCTCTCCGCTGTGCGGGGAAGTGGAGCGGTGGCTCTGGCGGGCCGGCCTCCGGGGCGGGTGAGGAGGAGGAGGCGGGAGCCGCGGCCTGGGGGCTGTAGGGGCAGTGGGGAGGGAGGCCCGGCCACCTCGTGGGTGCTGCTTCTTGGAATGGAGGAAAGACTAAAACTCGAGAGTTGTGGGTTGGGTTTTGCGGGTTTATGGTTTTATTTTTTCTTTATAGGAAATGTTATGTGGGGAGTTTTTGTGGCATGAACGTTTACCGGGGATTGGAGGGGCAGCAGCTCGAGCACTGCCTGCCTAAAGCAGTCAGAGCAGAAGCTGTGACCTCATACCTCTTTCCCAGGGATTTGGAAAGCAGAATTGTGTTAATTGTGCAAATGTATTCCAGGGATCCTGGGTTTCTACTGTTCATGGCACTGAGGACGAGGTCTGCTTTTTACAACCCTGTTGTGGCTGCTTCGGGATGAGAAGTAGCAGCCCTGGCAAACTGCTTAGAATCATAGAATCCCGGAATGGTTTGGGTTGGAAGGGATATTAAAGATCATCTTGTTCCAACCCTTGCCATGGGCAGGGATGCCTTTCCACTAGACCAAGTTGCTCCAAGTCCCATTCAACCTTGTCTTGGATACTTCCAGGGATGGGGCAGCCACAGCTTTTCTGGGCAACCTGCGCCAAGGCCTCACCATTCTCACAGGGAAGAATTTTTTCCCGATACCCAGTCTAACCATGCCCTGTGTCAGGCAGAGGGACACTCAGATTACTCCCTGAATGGGGAGGGCTGTTTATGCTGGGTGATTTGACCCAAGGGGATGTATGAACTGGAACCAGTTATGCTTTGGAGCAACAGAATTAATGGTGTCATTCGTTTCCCTAGCAGACAGGAGAGTAACTGGATCTCACACAATATTCTCCAGATTGTAGATGTAATCATCAGATTATTATTGTGTGTTTACCAGATTGCTTTATGGGAATGAGGATCCCATAATTTCTGCTGGTGAAGTATTAAAGGCATTTAACTTCCCTGGGTGCACACTCATTTGAGGTGTTCTGTAATCTTGGGAAAAAGTTTGTGCTGGGAGTATCCCTGGAACACACCAGTTGCATAACAGAGCACAGGGTCTTCTGGAATCAAAAATCCACTGTATTTTCCACAGCACTGTAAACAGGCAGGAAAGAATGGTAATGCTCTAACATAACTGTTCACTCTTACATTATTGTTGTTCTTAGTAGTAGTGTTTTGCTGCAATGGAACAGGTTCCCAGTGAAGTTATGCCCCATCCCTGGAAGTGTCCAAGGCTAGGCTGGACAGGGCTTGGAGCAACCTTGTCTAGTGAAAGGTGACCCTGTCCATGATTGGGATGGAAAAAGATGATCTTTAAGGTCTCTTCCAACCCATCCCATCCTGTGATTCTGTTTAGTACCAGATCAGATATTTAAAGCCATAAATCCATCAGTGACTGTAAGAATGGTTGTTGAGGATTCCCGTTACCCCTGTAAGGTGCTGTAGGAGTTGCTTGAAAGCACAGCTCACAGCCAGTGAAACAGGTTCTTGTGGTCCATCACATAGAGCTTGGCTTCATTCCATGTTATTTTGTCAGAAATTAGAGTACCTAAGCTGAAATTAAATTACCTGAGCTGAAATTCTACGTGGTGTATGTCTGCTTCTCTGGGCTGCAGGGCAAAGCGGGGAGGAGAAGGAAAACTGGAGTGTAATGAACCCAGGGAGAATTTGGGGAGCAGGTACAGACCTGAGGAGCAGTATAATTTGGGAAGAACATGCTTAGCTGAAAGGCAGTGTTGAGTGAATATGGCCCCTCTGTAGCTCTGACACTATGGGGACACATCAGGGGTCTGACCCTGGGGAGTGGCAGCCTGCAGGTAGGGGGGCAGCAGGCACAGGGCTAGTCCTTGGGTAGGAAGCAGCCTTGGGGGATCCAGAGGCAGAGCAGGGAGCTGAGGGAGGCAGGACCACAGGGAGGGATTGGGAGGGTGAGCTGCCTGTCCCTGCACGTCCACCATGGAGCTATGTGCCTGTTCCTCCGTGGCAAACCATTGGGATCTGAGGCATGGCAACCCTCCGGAGCCGGTGCAGGACTGGTGAAGGTCTGGTGTCCCCCAGTCATTTTTCAGGCTGGGAAATTGCATGTAGTTCCTGGCACAGGTTAAATACATACTGACCAGAGAGCTTTTCATTGACCCTGCAGCTGCTGTGGCACCCAAAGGCTGGGTTTCTCTTCATGGGTGGTACCTGCCCATCACAGCGGCTTCTCAGCCTCAAGACCTCTGAGTCACTCCAGGATGGTTTTCCAAGGCTGTTGCATACTGTCTCCCAGTGCCCAGAAGATGGCAGTCCTGCATTTGGACAGTGTGTGCAGCTGTTCTCCAGACACACCAGAGATTGGCTGAAGAGGAAAATCCCATCATGGGCTGCCTGTTTGGCCCTGCTGGGGAGGGAAATGGCCACATTTGCAGGGTCTGGTGATCTGTCCTGTTCTGGGAGATACTAAAGCTGGGGTGGTGAGCTGTGACAACAGTCTCTGCTCAGCAGGCAGGTGCTCCTAGGTGGGCATTGATGGCTCAGACTCCAGCAATGGGTTGGTGTCACTGTCAAGGAGTTATCACCACAGAGAACCTGGAGATGCGAGGTCCATGCAGCTTCAGCTCCTCCAGGTGTGAAGGCTTTAATCACAGTCAGGTGAAAGCGTCCTTGTGAGGATGGAGCCTGCTGTCATGAAGCCTTACCACTGGCTGCCTCTTCCCAGCCATGGCTGGTGCCTTTAGCATTCCAGCAGGGAGTGCATGATGGAAATCACCATTGGACCCCCTGCTCCTCACTTACAGCCCTCAACTGCTCTTTTCCTTCCCCTCCCATCCTCCCTTGCCTTCACCAGCCTCCCCAAGTCATCATTGTCCTGCCTGGGGCTCTCTGGCCTCTTCCCAACCCAGCTCAGGTTCTGTGCCCTTTCTCCATCTCCTATCCCACACTCATTTGCCTTTGGTCTTTTGGAGGTAATGTTCTCAGTGGGGCATTTTTCTGCTTGAAGAAGGAACAGTGGAGCTGAGGAAGGGGCACAGCTCCTAGAAGGGTGCTTGGAACCATCTGCAATACTCAGCCCTTCACAGAGGTCACTGGAGATAATCAGCAAGAACTTGAGATCTAAATCTGGGTTACTGCAAACTTTGCTTTGCCATTACAGAGCAGGAGGCACTCAGAATGGCTTTCACTTCTTGGGATGATGGCAAACGATCTGTTTGCTAAGCAAAATGTCCATCCCACCAAGGAAATCCATTGTTAAACCTATCTCAGTTCTCTCTCCACAAGGCGTAAAGAAACACATCAGCCAATGTCACCTCCTTGAGCACAAGCTGATGTGCTTCAGCTCCCAGGTGTCCGTCTGGGGCTGCAGCTTCAAAATTCTTCCCTTTACTGTTCTACTCAGATGATCATCAGTGTTGATGTTAGGAAAGGGGTGCTGCAGAGAGCACCCGCAGAGAGGCTTCAGGTCTTCAACAGCTTCTAAATCTGGAGACAGCTGGGCCCAAAGAGGGCCAACCAGAAAGACCACCTTAAGCAAGAAGATCCCTGGGGTGAGGGATCTTCTAGGGAAAGGTCTGAGCTTAAAAACAAGAAAGCAAACTTCTCAGGATTATTTTTAGCTTAGAAACAGAGCTCCATAGTGAAAAGTGCTGTCACAATGCTCTGTTCAGCACTCCAGAAACTGATGGTTGTAGTCATGCTGTAGAGCCATAAACTCCTTTGGGGAATGAAGCTGCTTCACCTCTTTTCTCTTTAAAATCACATAAGCAATTCTAAAAATTCACCTCTTGAAATTCTGTTCCTTAGTATATGCTTTGTGGTCTTTGTTCTTTAACTTTGCGAATGTTTATGGTTGTATAACGCTGAACTGAAGTTGTCAGTTATTTCTTGGTCACTTCTACTTAAGGATGGAAAACTTTGTTGTTCTTCCAATGATTGCAACCTTAAGAACTTCTTTCCAAGTACTTCTTTGTGAATAAAGAAGACCTGTGCCTTTACATCACAGCTGCCACCCTGCTGTCCCCACTGATGCTCCCCAGAGGGGAGCTCCCGCAGAGCTTTGCATTTGGAACTGCAAGCAGCCTATTGCCTTGTGTCTTTCAGAGAAAAAGGAGAGAGCTGATTAATCCTGGAGGAGCTGGAAGAGCCACAGAGAGGGAACTTCACACAGAGGGGGGATTTAGTTAGCAGTGGCCCAGATACATCAAACTATATCCTGCATAGAGCCGTATCTCATTACTGCTCCTCTGTGCAGGACAGCTTATGGTACTTATCCTGTTAGAAGCCTGATGCTGTTTTGATACGTTCCAAGGAGACTGTGATAAAATTTCTGTCACTATTTTCCCTGAGTGCTTTCAGTCAATCACTTCCAATGGAACTGGCTGCCTGCCTGGTGCTGAGGTGACATCGTGTCCCTGCCAGGCAGGCAGGATCCTGGTGGGGTGGGCAGAGCAGCACCTGAGGAGCTCTCAGGGGTGGGAAAACAACAGGCTTCCAGGGAATGTCCCCAAACATCCCCAGCATCACTGACCCTCTCCCAGTGAGGCAGTGAGGACTGTCCAGCTCCTGGCTCATAGCACACACAACAGGTGCAGATTCCATGGGACATCTGCAGATGCTCTTTCTCATTGCTTCTGGTGATGACATACCCAGGTGTGTCCGAGTCAGCTCTCCTTCTCCAGCCTGGAGTTAATCCAGATGCCAGATGGAATCTTGTTCCTTTCCAACATCAGTGAGCATTTGAACTGGACCAAAAGGCTCTGGCTTTACTCCATACCTGTGAGCCTGAAGCATGTTTTTGAGCTGGTGGTCTTGCTCAGGCAGTACATGGCCATCCCAGATGCAAATATACATCCTTATATTTCGGTCACAGTTTCACCTTTAGAGCCAGTAATGTCATCCCTGTTAGCACATTTTCGTAGCTCCTGAGTCAAGAGTTTGGGACTGGCACTTCAGCACAGGCACCAAGAGTGTGCAACAGCCAAACCCTACTCAACAGCTCAACTCCAATCCTCCCAAATTCCTGGTCGGAAACACCTGCTTGCAGTTGCATGTCTTCAAGGGGAAATCCTGCCTTGGGTCAGTCACAGCCATGGGGCATCCTCCATCTGCTGGGAGCTCCTTTGTACCCATATGGGCTAAAAGTAGGGTGCTGTGGGCACTTCTGAGCCTAGAGGTGGCCTTTGCATCTGACCAGACCACCTTTCCTTTGGTACCCAAGGATTCCTTTGGGAAAGGGTCCTCTCCCTTCTCTTTGCTGTCCCCTACATGGTAAGAAATTGCTCTGGCCTAAAACCAGCAATATTTTTTAGGCTGGGGAATGGGCAGGGAAGCTCCTTCAATGCACTGTGTTTCTGTGACTGGGGAATTGGGAGAAGCCAGAGACACCCATCCAAGGGCCCAGTCCCACAGCTCTCCCTGCAGCACTCAGTGCTGGCCAAGGGGAGACAATGTCAAGCTTGCTATTCCATCAGTTTTCCCTTTTTGGGGAGGCTTGGTGACCCCAGCTGAGGGACACGGTGCCTCCTCCTGGCATGGTGTCCGTGTTGCTGCTGAAGAGTTGCTTCAGGTTCCCCAGGAACCAGAGCCTCTCCTAGGGTACCCATCACTTCTTGTCACTGCAGGGCCATGGGGCTGGACCACGACACTGCTGAATTCCTCCTGAGGAAAGTTTAGAGAGGACCTGCAGGCTCTTCCCTGTGGTGTGGGAAACTGGAAAGGGCAGTAATGGCTGTCATTGGACTGTCTGAGACCTGCCAAGCCTGTAGCCATAGACAAATTATTAGGACAGGGTAGGAAGAAAAGTCACTTTGCTGCCTAACACCTGAGAAGGTATTTCATGAGACAAGTAGCCTTGACCTCGAAATATTTCCAAGCTATAGGCAGAGGGAAGAGGATGCTGTTGTTGAGTGTTGCGGCACTGCAAAGCAAATGTTGTTCTGCTGAGCTGATGAGTCCTGGCATCTGCGTTGCTGTAGGGCTTCACTCGCCATGAGTGCAAATGAAAAACTCACTGGCTTGAAAGTAAAAGGGTGTTAGAAGTGCCTATTTGGAAGATGTGTCTGGGATGATGGGAGGACATCTGTATCATTTTTTCCATCCTTGGGTTTGGAATAACAAGGATTCATCTGAAGAACTGGATTTTACCGCTGATACTGGCAAACTCAAATGTCCTCGTGTTTCATCCCTGTGTCTCTGCAGTGACCTTGTGCTTTCTGTGCCAAGGGGTGACATCGCAAACCTGGCCAGGTGCAGGTAGAGAACAATGATGTGCAGATGTTGACAGCACCCGGAAGGTAAATACCAAAGCTCATCACAATGCTTACATGGATATAAGGGAGAAAAAAAGGGATAGAGAACTTGGCTGACATTTTTCATTTAACTCCTGTTAAATCCCTCCTTGAACCTCTTGTCACACTCAATCTGGTGCTGACTCTGCCTTTCTAAAACTGTGTTCAGACCTGCCTCTGCTCAAGCCTGTTCATGGTGTCTGTGTCCGCACACTGACAGCTCCTTGAGCCGTTTTTCTCCGAGGACTTGCAGGATTGCTGAATGGCTCCAACCAGTGCTTGGGATGGATAGAGGTTTGGTAGAGCAACATGACTCCTGGGACACAATATGCCTCTGTGGTGTGTAGGCAGCTTGGCTGGGGGAACGCAATATCAGCCCTGGGCAGTGTTTCGTTTGGGAGAGGATCTGGGACTATCTGGCTGGACGACAGTAACTGCAACGGGATGGAGAGGCTCCTCAGCGAGTGCTCATCGCGGGCATGGGGAGAGCGCAACTGTGAGCACGACAAGGATGCGGGCATTGTGTGCTCAGGTGAGGATGGGGTTTGCCTCATCTGTGCTCCTTGGGCAGGCAGGGCTTGGTAATGTCTTGGTCTTGCAGAACCAGCCACAGATCTGTGCCTTGGGCTTGTTCAGTCCTCCTCTGTCCTGCTCCAGGCTGGCCCAGGGACTGCAGCGAGGTCCCTGCTGGCAGCCCCAGTGGCATCTACATCATCCAACCCACAGGACTGCACCCCATCATGGTGTACTCTGAGATGAGTGGGGCAGATGGGCTGGACCGTCATCCAGAGGAACTATCAGAGCTCGGCGATCTCCTGGGACGAGTCTTGGAGCACTTACAAGTACAGCTTTGGGAATGTGCACACCAAGTTCTGGCTGGGCACTGAGTACATCCACCAGGGTTCTTCCCTTTGAGCTATTTTTGGTTTAATTGCATTATAACAAGGCTGACACGTTGCAAACCCTATACTTCTGCTCCAGTGAATAAAACATGGTTTGGAAACACAATGCCTTGATGTGCATCACAGGAAAATGTCCTTATTCTGAACTGTATAAATAATCCCTTTCTCTTAGAATCATAGAATCACAGAATAATTAGGGTTGGGAAAGCCCTCTAAGATGTTTGAGTCCAACCATTCCCCCAGCACTGCCAAGCCCACCATTAGCCCACGTCCCTTGGTGCCACATCTACATCTCCGTTCTCTTGAGGCCAGTGCATCAGCCAGCAGCTATTGGGTCACATCTGTGCAAGGTGTTTTGGTAAACTCTCAGCACTGGGCCAGTGTCTCCTCCTTCTCCCCTTCTGCTTTCGGTCCTCATTTTCATCCCGTGCTTGGGCAGCACCAGCAGGTCCTCCCCCCGACCTGCTGCCTGACTTGCAGCTTCTGCTGTGGTCCTGGTTGGAACAGTTTGTACCCCTGTGTGTCACCAGCACTGGGTGTCCATCTGGCTTCAGTACACTCTCTGTGCTGGGAGATGATGTTCCCTGGGCAGCAGGTCCCACAGTGAGGGCAGGGGAGGAGCAGGGGACAGATGCACGTCCCCATCTGGGGGAGGCTTGGTCCCTTCTTCTCCCTCCTTCCATAGTTCAGCTCCCCTTGCGGCCTCCAGATACCCTGGCTGGGCTCACACTTCCAGGGCCATCTGTGCCCTGTCACTGCTTCTTCAAGGGCCAGCAGTGCTGGGGAAGGTCACCATGGGGTCCCGGCTGCAGGGACCTCCCTTGTAGCTGTAGGATGAGGATGTCACTGAGGGGTAACAGCAGCCAGGGCCACCCCAGTGCCCACAGGTTGGGATGTCAGGCACAGCTTGGCACCTCGGCTTTGGGGCTGCACTTGGTGCCCAGGCGGCTGCAGAGAGCCAGCCCTTCTCCTGTGTGGCATGCGGCAGGGGCTGCTGGAAGGGCTGGGGAGACCCTTCTCATCTGTTTTGAAATTGGGCTGCCAGAAATGCATCTAAGACAAATGCTACAGTCCCAGGTTATATATGGCACTGGAAGTTGGGGGCAGGGCTGGGGACGAGGCCCTTTTGCTGCTCAGTGTGTGTGGAATCCCATGTCAGAGCACAGTTTCCCCTCGAGTGATGCACCAGGTGAGGTGGACTGACCTGGAGGGTGTCTAATAGAGATTTCTGGCATGGCCAGGTGACAGAATGTCCCTACAGGGCTTGGCTTCAAGTGCCGTAAATATTAACAACCCCAAGAAAAACCCTTATCAGTAGCTTTTGTGGGTTTCGTGGAATTCTGTATGAACACCAGCAGCTGAGAGCTCTTATCACTGAAGCACAACAGCTGGCACGTGAGAAAAGGTGTCTGTGGAAGGAGGCAAACAAACCATAAATTTCCAGGAACGGGTGAGTTCTGCTCTTTGGATTGACTACCTCACCTGAATCGCCCAAACCAGGCCAGGAGACACTTCAGAGACAGATCCGAGAAGCGGGTATTTGCTTTATTCGGCGCGCCGGGTGTGTGGGGATTTCTCCACCAAAACACACACCGGTGCTCCCTACAACACAGTATTATGGGTTAAATTATGAATATTCATCACATTCCTTGGGACATGCGTGGTTATACAAATTATTTCTCGTAAGTCATTAGTATCATTAGCATACGGGTCAGGCATGTGCTGTGTGTCCTGGTGGTCGCACTGAGGAAGGCCTCTCCTCTTCCTCGGGGGTCTTTCTGATGAAGGCCAGTAGTCTTCCTCACAGTGCACTTTCCACCTTTTCTCTCTGGGCATGCGTAGTCTTTTGAGGAATGATTCAGCAGTCTTTGAGATGGTCTTTGTCTCTTCTATCTTGACAAGATTAAGGCGAATTCGGTTTCTTAGGTTCTGTAACATCTGCTGTCTGAACTAACGTTTGCTGTCTCTCAATAGTTGACTTGTGCTTACATAAGTTAGCTATTGGCTGCTCCTTTCTCACACCTCACTGACAAACAGAGCTGGACTGCAGACACAGATACCTTGTGCCCTCCATCAGCAAAGGCTGGGCAAAGGTCAACAACCTTTCCCAGGGGCCATCCCTGACCCCTGGATGCTTTGTGGCAGCTCTGAGCAAAAACCTTGTGGTCATGCAGTGCCCCTTCCCTTACACTCCCTGCCCTTATCCCATATGTCCTGAGGGGAAGAAACAGGCTCTGGAGGGCTCTGCTTACCTGCTCACCTGCTCTCCCCCGTTGTGTGTGTGTGGGCATCACCCCAGCCCGGGTGCTTTCTGAGAGAAAGCCAGTGCATCAGGCAGCAGCTGCAGCTGTTGGGTCACATCTGTTCAGGGTGTTTTGGTAAATCCTCAGCACCAGGCTGGAGTCTCTTCTTTCTTCCCCTCTGCTTTCAGTCCCTATTTTCATCCAGTGCTTAGGTGGCACCAGCAGGTCCTCCCCCTGACCTGCTGGCTGACCCCAGGGGCCCCTGCCACGGTCCTGATAGGACTTATCAGGAGCTTTTCTTGGTTTCGTGGAATCCTGTGCGACCCCCAGCAGCTATTTGCTGGGATCTCTTACCACAGAAACACAACAGATGGTGCATGAGAGGTACCTGCAGAGGACAAACAGACCATAAATTTCCAGGAATGGATGAGTACTCCTATTTGATCAGCTGCTTCACCTCACCGATGGGTCCTATATAACATCAGGGTTGGCCATGCTGCCACCAGACCAGACCTACTCAGCTCCCCACTCCACAGGATCCCAACAGAGACAGCATGGGTGACTGTGGGATGGGATGGGATGGGATGGGATGGGATGGGATGGGATGGGATGGGATGGGATGGGATGGGATGGGATGGGATGGGATGGGATGGGA
>VWZW01006493.1:361954-391309 GCA_013397115.1 Edolisoma coerulescens
CTGAAAGGTGGTTGTAGTCAGGTGGGGGTTGGTCTCTTTCTCCAGGCAGCAACTGACAGAACGAGAGGACACAGTCTTAAGCTGCACCAAGGGAAATATAGGTTGGATATTAGGAAAAAGTTTTCATGGAAAGAGTGGTAAAGTACTGGAATTGTCTGCTTGGGGAGGTGGTGGAATCACCATCCCTGGATGTGTTTGATAAAAGATAGGATGTGGCACTCGGTGCCATGGTTTAGTGGAGGTGTTAGGGCACGGGTTGGACTCGATGATCTTAGAGGTCTCTTCCAGCCTGGCGGTTCTGTGTGAATTCTGTGTGCAGCTGGGCATCCCTGCCTTTCTTTCCAAGGTCTTAGGTCCCTGTGTTTTGTTTATCCCTCCTGTAGTAGCTCCTGAGTATCTTTAGGTACCAGCGATGCCCACAACCCAACACATCAGTTCTCCTCCAGAGGATTCACATTCCCAGATTCACTGTGTATCTTTTTTCTCCAGCTGCTCGTCACTACAGTCCTCTGTTCTTCACCTCCACGCTGGCCCTGCTATCCCCGCTTCTTGCTCTGCACATCGAAAACCTGGAAAGATTGAAAGCAAATTTAGATGAAATCATTAATATCCATTCCAATGGGCCTCTTCCTGGTATGTGTTTTCTGTCTTACATCCCTAAACTTTGTTCATCCAAACATCGGGAACGGTCTCCTCTGCACAGAAAGGGAGGTGTGGAAAATACTCCTGTGGAAATAAAAGGATCCTGATCAAATCTTCCTCTAATTTAATATCTTAACCAAATATCACCCGATTTTGTAATTCAACCTTCTTTGTTATTGACAAGGTTGTATGTGGCAGCTTTTTCTAGACAGACTGTTTCTCTTCCTTTATATATTCTCTTCCCACATATATTTGTATAGTCCATTCACAGGCCTGAAAGTTCAGAGAAACTTTGTATAAGTGACTAACCAAAATGCTTTATGAAGCTTGCACATGGCTAAACAGTCCCAAAACCTCATCACACCACTGATGGAGGTCACAATTCCAGAGGCTCTCAGGGAAACAGTCTTACTGAGATGGGTGCTGGGATTTCTCTTAAACAGAGCATCGTTCTCTCATAGCTGTGAACTCCTTCACACTCTGAAGGTTTCTGGAGCTCTTTATGGATTGAATGAACACATGAATCCTTCATCACTGAAAAGCAGGTTCACAGCAACAGCTCTCAGCAGTCTGATCTTGTTCTGAGAGCACTCATGGTCTATTACACTCCCGATCCTTCTCTCTCTGCACATCCTTGTACTCATCACTACTGCCCTGAGCAACTTGTTCTAGTGGAAGATGTCCCTGCTTATAGCAGGGGCATTGGTCTAGGTGGCCTTTAAAGGTCCCTTCCAACCTAAACCATTCATGATTCCATGGTTCTACTCGGATGTGCCATCTTCTCCTTGCTGAGAGGAGCAAATAGGCAGCTGCCTAATGGCTGCAGCATTCCCATTCCTAGTTTCTGATCCTTTGGAAGATTTCCCAACCAAAACCTACCACACAGGAAGAAAAATGAGCCAAGTGGCATCATTGAAATATCCTACAAAAAACTCAGTGCTGGAAATAATAGCCTGTGGGGGCTGGACTTACCTCTGTGCTGTGGCACAGGGCTGCTCTTCTCATTCCTTGTTTTCCTGATGCAGATGAAGCTGGAGGGCTCATCCAGTGGAACCGGGCAGCTGACCCTCGGCAGACACAGCGCCGCAGCAGTAAGCACCCACATCCCCCAAAGGAACAGGGAGGGGTGTAGGGAGTGAGGGCACAGTGGTGGTGGGTTGGCAATCAGCCTGGGGAGCAGCCAGCCCAGCGCCTCAGCAGAACTCCATGTGCTCCTCCAAACATGAAGGCCACTGAATGAGGGTGGGGTCAGGTTGGACATGGGGAAGAAATGTCAGACAATGAGGGTGGTGAGGACCTGGCACAGGCTGCCCAGAGAAGCTGTGAGTGCCCCATCCCTGGAAGTGTCCAAGTCCAGGTTAGATGGGGCTTGGAGCAACCTAGTCTAGTGGAAGGTGCCTCTGGCCATGGCAGGGGGGTGGAACAAGACGGGCTTTAAGGTCACTTCCAAGCCAACCCATTCTGAGATTCTGTGATCACAGAGGACTCTTCTGCCATTACTTACATGCCACAAGCCCACAGAGGATATCCCTTCCAAGCAAAGCTGGGCTTTCACAGCCATCCACAGGGTCCAATGCTAAGGGAATGTGATTTCCTCCTTCCCAATGCAGTGGATGCCAGGGCTGCAGAGATAGCAGACTGGGGTGTTATGCCTGTTGGTCTTCCAACGTTCTCTCATGCCCCAGGTTGGCCCAAGGACTGCAGCGAGGTCCCTGCTAGCAGCCCCAGTGGCATCTACATCATCCAGCCCACAGGAATGCAAACCATCGTGGTCTACTGTGAGATAAACAAAGAGAATGGAGGCTGGACTGTCATCCAGAGGAACCACAGAGATACACCAGTCAGCTGGGATGAGTCCTGGAGCACCTACAAGCACGGCTTTGGGAATGTGCACACTGAGTTCTGGCTGGGCACCGAGTACATCCACCAGATCACCAGGCAGAAGGTCTACCAGGTCAGGTTTGCCATCTGGGATGCTTCAAATAACATGAAGTTTGCAGACTACAACCTGTTCAGCCTGGATGATGAGTCCAAGGGCTACCAGCTCAGGCTGGGAGCGCACTCAGGGACAGCGGAGGATGCCATGGCCTCCAAGGGCACCACCACCATGCATGACAACATGAAGTTCTCTGCTAAAGATCGGGATCAGGACACTTCTAGCGGGAACTGTGCCACCAGCTCCGGGGGCGGGTGGTGGTACTCGGCGTGTTACTCTGTGCGTCTGAACTTCAAAGGGGGCATGACATGGGGCAGCCTGTGCCAGGGGAACTGCAGAGCCTCAGCCATCCTCATCAAACCCACCGCCTACTGCTAGTTGCATTTTCATTTCCTTGCTGTCCAACCTGGGGCTAATTCTCCCTCTCCAAAGAATTGGAACAAAGCAAAACCAGACTGGGTGTGCCACGGGGGTCTTTGCAGAGGTTGGTCATATGTAACTACTGAAGAAAATAAGGCATTTTCCACTTTTTCTTCCTCCTGTAGGTTTCCCCTACTTCTCAGCTGTGCCTGTGTCCTCTAGTTCAGAGTCAGATCATTTTAACTACATTAATAATAGAAACAGTCTCTTGGAAACTCAGAAGTTTCCAAATTGGTTTCATATAACATGTGAAATGGTCAACCCAGTAGACTTCTGTGGCTTTGTCAGTTAATTTACATCCTTAATTTCAGGAAAACTACCTAATTTTTGCTGAAGATCTTGCTCAAGATACTAAAGTGTACAGTCAAGCTCCCACGCTGAATCTCCTGCATGTAAGGCTTAAATAGTCAAATAAATTTGTATTCAAAAAACTGTCTGAATTGTGAAAGTCTATTTCAGACCTTTGAAGTGCTCAAAGACGTTAATGCACTAGAGGGTTTCCACCGCTGCAGCTCAGCTTTTCCCTGAGCCAGGTCCATGATGACTTCCCAGAGTCAGTGCTGGTAGAACAGTTGGATTTGATGATCTTAGAGGGCTTTCCCAACCCTCATGATTCTATGATACACCCTCATCTTTGAGGGCAGAACCCTTCAGCAGATGCCACCCATTCCAGCTTCCAACCTCCATGGTATTTATGTATTAAAATTGCCTCCAGTGGCATGTGAATCCTGGAGTGCCTTTGGCTCAGGGAGATGAGAGCTGTTTCCTCATCAATACAGAGGCATGAGCTAGCAAATAAAAATTATCGAAAACAAATCTTCTATTACTTTGTCGTGCTTGTGTGCAATTTTTTACACCATGGTTTTACTGCATGTCTGCCTTGAAACATGTGATTTCTCTCCCTGCCTCCTACTGCCTCCTGCCCCTCTGCAGTGAGTCATGAGGTGTGTGACAGGCAGGAGTAGGCATCTGTCAGCTCAGAATGGAGACTAAACCCAGTGCAGGAGACAATAACCTAAATAAAACATTCTTGGCTGTCAAACTCGGGAATTTCTGGTTGCTTTTAGAAATCGTTTGGGTTTTCTTTCTTGGCTAACTCTCTTACCCTGAGATACACATGGAGATGTATGATTAAAAGGACCCTCTGCTAATGCCTCCCCCCCACGTTGGGAACCCACCATGCATCTAGGTAGGGTGAGAGGCAGCTCAGGGGCAGCAGCACCCACCTGTGCTGGGCTCCCAGCACTGCATTCCCTTCCATGACAGGAAAGACAATTCCATTGGATATTCCATCCTCATGGTGAGTCTCCTTAGCAAGATGAAGAAAAGTCTCTTTTGCACCATGTCCCCTCATTATCTTTAACCAGTGTGACTTTTGTCAAGTGGAAGAGATTGTCCCCATCTGTCCTTGTGAGACCCTACCTGCAGAGCTGCCTCGAGCTCTGGGGTCCTGAGCACAGGAAAGATGTGGAGCTGTTGAAGCAAGTCCAGAGGCAGCCACCGAGATGCTCCAAGGGCTGGAGCCCCTCTGCTCTGGAGCCAGGCTGGGAGAGCTGGGGGTGCTCACCTGGAGAAGAGAAGGCTCTGGGGAAACCTCAGAGCCCCTTCCAGGGCCTCAAGGGGTTCCAGGAGAGCTGGAGAGGGACTTTGGACAAGGACCTGGAGTAACAGGGCAAGGAGGAATAGCTTCCCACTGCCAGAGGGCAGGGTTAGATGGGATATTGGGAGGAAATTGTTCCCTACAAAGGTGGGGAGGCCCTGGCACAGGTTACCCAGAGAAGCTGTGGCTGCCCCTGGATCCCTGGAAGTGTTCCAGGCCAGGCTGGACACGACTTGGAGCAACCTGGTCTAGTAGAAGGTGTCCCTGGCCATGGCAGTAGGTTTGGAATGAAATATCTTTGAGGTCCCTTCCAACCCAAACCATTCTGTGATTTTTGAAGTGATACCTCACTTTTCCTACCTCAGGCCTCTCTTGCTCTCTCCAGGGAGGCTCAGCTTGTCCCACACTAACAGAGATGGGGCGTGGTGAGTCAGCCCTCCCCAGCAGGCTCTGCTTTCTTGGCAAACCACTTGGCACACATCACCATCGTGAAACCCACTTAAAATGCAACACCAGTGTGAAAAGAAGGGATTTGAAAAGTGTAATCTCACCATTACATTTCTGCTGGTCCCCAGAGGGTGCTCTTGCCCAGGGTTTGCCAGGCAGCTTCCTATGGGAAGGAAGTCTGGCAGACAAGGAGAGCCCAGAAATATTCTATAAGGAGTCTAGATGCAGGTTGCAATTTTCTTCTCCATGTTCCTTGCTCTGTCCTGCTGCTGCCTGGAGTGCTGAGATCCTGCCAGCACCAGCTGCTCAAACAGGGAATGTGAGCCAGGTCATCCAAGGAAAAAAGCACCAAGAACCTCATTGCATAGATATAGAATCATGGACTTACAGAATGGTTTGGGATCTTAAGGCTCGTCTGGTTCCACCCCTCTGCCATGGGCAGGGACACCTTCCACTAGATCAGGTTGCTCCAAGCCCCATCCAACCTGGCCTTGAAGATTTCCAGAGATGGGGCAACCACAGCTTCTCTGGGCAAGCAGAAAATACACAGCAGAAAATTTCTTTCTAGGCAGAGAGAATACAACATGTTTCCTTGAACCAGGATTTTTCAACCTTTCCCAACATGGTGAGCTTGCACAAGGTATAATTTGCTTTTTTTTTTCAGATCTTTTATTCATCTGCAGTGAAAGATGGAAAGTACAAAGACTTTCTCTGCCATTCTTGCATGGGCCTGAGGAACAGATGCCCAGGTGGCTCTTACAAGCTGGGGATGCCTCTCACCCTGAGGGTCTGGAAGATCTCACTCTGTGCCCAACAACACGTGCCTGAGCAACGGGAGGCCGAGGGTGAACTTGTACCTGTGTCCTGAGCTCCCATCAGTCAGCTTGGCTTAGGACACACAAAGAATTTTAATAGTTCCAGTCCTCCATCAGTTTATCCAATACCTTATTAAGACCGATTAGACTTTTGGTTTCACAACATCCTGAGATGAACATGCCAGCCCTTCCTTTGCCTGATGCCCCCAGAAACATAGAATCACAGAACAGTCAGGGTTGAAAGGAACCTCTGGATATCATCCACTCCTACCTCTAGCTCTGAAAAGTGCTGAATAACCACCTCTAACCATTCCCTGTTCCTACTGCATCCATGTCTACACTGCCAGTGCCTGTCACCTCATTCACCTCTTTCCTAACACAGTCCTGATCCCTTTTCTTGCAGGGATGCCATTCCCACTTCTGACCACCCATTTTCTTCATCTCTGTGACCTTTTCCAGTTTTTCTCCATCTTTTTTGAGCCAGACAGCAAAACCACACACACTTGCAAGCTTGCTTTATACTGGGGCAAGCAATATTTTCCTTGCAATATCTGGAGCCTTTTTTACTTTTTAATTACTCCTGAACCTTCAGCTGATGTTTTCAGGGAACTGCTTACAGTTACCTTTAGCTCTTGACTGGCATTAATCTAATTTAGAATCCCCCAGTGTACAGTGAGGGATGTGCTTCACTTTACCCTTATCAACACTGACTCTCATTTCCAATGTTATCGCCCACTCGCTCTGCAGCCTGAAATACTGCTTCAGTGCTCTCTAGCCACCTTTAGCTGTGACAGTTCTAAACTATTTTCTCCAGCAGAAACACTGTCACCATCCTATTTGCAGCCTTTTCTCCATGTCATGAATATGCTGAAAATTCCAGCCCTAGTTGGAATTCCTTCCCCCGAGCATCCAACAGGAAATCTCTGCATTTTTACCAGTTTGCCTTATCTTTGCAAGCTGTTGATCTGTTACAGCTCAGTGTCTCTGAAAACTCTATGATAGACCTTCTTCAAAGTGTTTTTGGATGGCATTATATTGACCAGATTACTGTTGTCCATACACAGCACCTCTTCTTGCAACACCTGGAACAGATTTCTGAGCCACAACATTCCACTAAAAACCATGTTGACTCTTCCTCAGTTTATTGTATTTATAGAATCATAGATTCATGGAATATCCTGAGTTGGAAGGGACCCACAAGGATCATCAAAGTCCATGCGCCTGCACAGAACACCCCCAAATCCCACCCTGTCCCCGAGAGCATTGTCCAAATGCTCCTTGAGCTCTGGCAGCCTTGGGTCCATGACCACTTGCCTTGCCACTTCCCTTTATTCATTAGTTCCTACAAATTCCATGTTTATTACTATTTTTTCACTAGGTAGAGGAATGAGACCTCTGGAGATCTTTAGACAAATACTGCATATAGGACTGGAGTGCTCAGCACAAGAAACCTGAACCTTTTGGAGCAAGTCCAAAAGAGGCCATGGAAATACTCTGAGGGCTGGAGCCCCTCTGCCTTGGAGATAGGTTGGGAGAGCTAGGGGTGTTCACCTAGAGAAGAGAAGGCTCTGGGGAGACCTTAGAGTCCCTTGCAGTGCCTAAAGGGGCTCCAGGAGAGCTGGAGAAAGACTTGGAACAAGGGGCTGGAGTGACAAGACAAGGAGGAATGGCTTCCCACTGCCAGAGGGCAGGGTTAGATGGGATATTGGGAGGAAATTCTTCTCTGTCAGGGTGGTGAGGCCCTGGCACAGGTTGCCCAGAGAATCCCTGGAAGTGTTCCAGGTCAGGCTGAAGGGGCTTGGAGCAACCTGGTCTAATGAAAGGTGTCCCCATAGCAGGGAATTTGAAATGGATGAGCTGCTGTTTCCTGCTCCTTTTAATCTCCTTTTAACGAGCTCTCCTTGTTTCTACCCGTACAGTCTCCCTGGTCTGCCTGACCAAGATATATTCAGGCCACCAGCTTTGCTGCTCGTTTGCTAATAAAGCTTTCATGATATATTTCTCCTCTCTATGTTGTTCCTGGCAACAGTGCTACAAGTTCCATTCCTAGTGCTTTTTTTTATTTAGCATTTTTAATTTTTAGGACTGCCCAGGATCTCCATCCTGTGGGAACAGGCTGGAAGCTGTGTGCTCCTCTGCATCTGTTGAACCGTGCAGGTCTGAGCCCAGCCATCCCCACCCAGCACTGCTGTGACTGCACACACCAGTGCCCCGGTGCTGTCTGCATAACACGGAGATCTCCATGTTTGTGCATGTCTTATCCAATCCCAGTTTTTTCAGCTACTAGTAAATCCAACCCTTCTGTCCCAGCCATTCCCCTCCCAGGCACAGGCTGTTTCTCCCCACCTCTGAGCATGATGTCAGGATAATTTTGGAGCGCTACTCTGGGGACTGTGGTCTCTAACCCCCCATGAGATAGTGCACCTTTGGGACATCTTTGGGACAACTTTGGGGCACCCATCTTGCATTGCATTCTGGACCACATCTCCCTTGCCACACTCTCTCCAAGACTGTGTTGCATCCCTACAGCTGTACTTGGCATCACACATTTTAGGATCCAAACAGCCTTTTACAAAATTCCTCTGCTCTGCAGCGTGCCTGCCCCTGTGTAGTACTCCTGCTCTGCTCCCTGGTTGACTAAGGATCTGTCACCCCCTTCCTTGGGCTGGATGCCTTTCGCCCATGGGATTTCCCTTCTCTGCAGCACAGGAGCTGCTGGACCAGGAATGAGGGAGTTGTGATGTTCGTGAAGGCCTCACTGATGTATTTCCCTCTTTCCCTCAAACAGATGTTGTTCCAGATGACTGAAGTCTGCCTGAGGCTGGTAAACAGATGGCAAATGTTTTTTGTCAAAATCCTGGGAAGTCTCTTTTGCACAGCATGACTGGAATGTGCCTAGAAAGCCTCTGTATCTCTGACATGTTTGCTTCTTTGTGCCTTGCCTAATTCATAGTTTCCCAGGACACTCACATGCCCATTACTGCTTTAAAATGTATGCAGACAGTACTTTTAAAATTACCTCTCTCTTCAACATCTTGACAGGCAGCTTGGGACAGGCTGAGATGGTTGTAATGAATCACAGAGGAGAAAAAAAAGCCACAGAGCCACAGAAATCTGGCTGGAAAATGAAGAAATTGTCCCAAGGGGAGGTTTACAACAACCAGTGTAGAAGCTGTACAAACCAGCTTTTTGTGCATATTCTTCTTCCAGCTCTGGAAAATACCCTGGATAGCTGCTGACCCTTCTTGGACCCACCTGGGTGGTATGGAAAGTATTCAGCTCCATTTACAAACTGGATTAGGGTTCCAATGCCTGCAGCCATCTATGTCAGGTTTATCCCACTCATTTATACTGTATCTCCATCGCAGGTACCTAAGATCTGTGCCTGGGTGCTCTCTAGGCATGTGTGCTCCATCCAGGATGTGGGGCTGGGAAAGAAGTTGCCAGAAACTAGAGAGAAAAAAAGTGGTTTAAGTCTGAAATTATATCCACTGTGTCCCTCTGTGGCTCAGGTCAGTGAGCAGATGCTTGTGACACAGAATGGGATGGCACATTCCAAATCCTAGATTTATCCAAGATCCACTGTCATGGAGCAGGGGTTTGGTGCATCAAGCCCTGCCTGCCTGCATCTCTCAGGACACCTCAGAGGTGAAGGCAATCCAGGGTGGATTTAGACTGGATATTGGGAAAAAATTCTTTCCTGTGAGGGTGGTGAGGTCCCAGCACAGGTTGCCCAGAAAAGCTGTGGCTGCCCCATCCCTGGAAGTATTCTGGGCCAGATTGGACAGGGCTTTGAGCAACTTGTTCTAGTGGAAGGTGTCCCTGGTCTAGTGGAAGGTTCCAGCTTGGTCTAGTGGAAGGGGAGTGGAACGAGGTGAGTTTTAAGGTCCCTTCCAACCCAAACCATTCTAAAATTTGATGATTCTGTGATTTTAAGGACTGCATGACCACAGGGTGTGTAAATCCCACCATACCCAAGCTCATAGCTGTTCTCTCTCACCTTCATTGCTTTCATCCCCTCTCCTGCTGGGTCACACCTTGGAGCAGGTTTTCCTGGGGCTATTTCTCAGCTCGGCACTTGGCTCAGTGCCTTGGCCTGCTTTGTGCTGAGCTGAGTGCCCGTTGCTATAATTTTACCTGTTTGTGTCCCTTAATCTGTATTTGCTCCCTTGAAAGTGCAGGGAGATCCATTAAAGCAGAGGCACTGGGTAAATACCGCCCGCTCCTCACTCCACCAGCACCCGGGATCAGCGATTAACTCCGGGTAAACAGAGCCGACTGCCAGCCAACCCTTGGCCACAGCAAGGGGGGACAGGGGACCCGCAGTGCTCCTCCCCAGCTGTGCAGGGGACGTAAAAGCTGGAGTTGTCAGGACACTGCTGGAGCAGGACGGTGGCATGGAGATGAAGCTCTGGTGGCTGGTGGCTGGTGGCTGGTGTCTATTGGACGTGTCCTGCTGATGGTGTGCCCTGGGCGGGATCAGCCACCAGCACTATAAATAGGGCTGGCAGCCAATCCACCCTGGGAAACCAACCGCTGAACCCTGGATTGTGGAACAGACGGCGTGGGCTGGGTGGAGGAGGCGAGGCGCCCAGGAGGAGGTGTGGTGCCTGTGTCCTGTACTGGGGAGCCCAACAGCATGTGCTTGATGCCAACGCAGTGCCTGTAGGGCTTCAACTCAGCCAGGACGTGGATCACAGTGCTGGGTCAGATCCATAAGGGCTCCCCAGTAGGCACCAGGAATGGCAGGAGCTCAGGTGGGACTACTGGGACCTTTCCTGGAGCCTCCGGTTGGGCCTTGCCCCGTCTCCGACTCTGACTCCGACTCAGAGGACGCAGCTGTGGGTGGTCCAGGACCCAGCGCTGGGGCACAGAACTCCCCCCAGGTCATCCACAGTGGCCACTTCATGGTGTCATCCCCGCACAGCGACTCACTGCCCCGGCGACGGCACCACCGTGCCGAGCCCGAGCCGGCTGATCCCCGGAGTATCGACCCGACCCTCACCCGGCTCTTTGAGTGCATGAGCCTGGAGTACAGGTGAGTCCCAGAGCCCTTGCATGTGTCTTACAGGCCCCCAGCTAGCTTAAGGCAGGAGGCTAGCTGAGCCCTGTTGCCCAGCCAGGAATTTATTTCCATCTGACATCCTCCTCCTCTTCTCCATGGGCTGTGATGTGCCATACGCTCAGAAATTGCCATCCTGGAAAGTTTCAGGGAGAAAGAGCTGATGTTGGGTTGTTGGCTATGGAGCCAGGTGAGAAATTTCTCCTCTGTTCACATGTAGCTTGACTCTCCTCCATTTTCCCATGAGATCTGGTGTCACTGTGCCCAGCTGTATTTCCCCCATGGCCAGACCTAGCACACTCTGTAGAGCAGCAGTGACCCTGTGGACAGCTAACACTCAGTTCTTTGGCAATCCAGCCCAGAGCAGGAGTCCTGCCTTCCGTCCTTGACTCTGTCCCCATGTCCTGAGGTTATTCCATGACATGCAGCAGCACCTGGGACTGGATGGCTGCACGGGTTTTGTCCAAGGTCTCCTGAAAGCTTTCCTCCTTCTCTCCTGCAAAATCAGATGGGTGACTGCATTGTTCCCCTGCCACACAAATTGCCTAAGCCCAGTGACAGCTCTTTGCTGACAACAGGACAGACTGCAATGTGTCCCCTACGGCCACGGTCCACATCCTTGGAGGAGCTCCCCTCCTTTGCCAAGCCCCAAGGTTTTGGGTTCTCTCCAGCATGGCATCAGCATGACTTGCTCTGCTGGAGTCAGTGCCAAACTGCTTGCATAGCTTTCCCAAAATGTCCAAATGTGGAAACCTAGAATGACGATGTCCTACTGTGTGAAAGCAAAACTTCAGCAAAGCAGCCTTGAAGAGGTTGCCTCATCCAGGATCTCTCAGGTTTGCCTTGGAGTCCTTGAGTGCTCGATGCAATAGGGAATATGGTCACTGCCAGGACATCCTTGGGGTTGCTGGGCACAGAGACAGCACTCCAAGGGTACCAGTTCCCACATAGCTGTGTACATCTGACCCATCACCATATCCCAGGTGGTGGATGGGATCATCCCAGTTTGCCAGCAGCCAGCACAGCACAGCTCTGCTCCAAGGGGCTGGGGAAGGCAGTGCTCTTTGGGAGCACAGGGAGCCTCAGCGTGGGGTGACCCAGGTGAGGATCATGCTTCCTGGTCAGGCAGGTCATCCCTGAGTGCCACAAACAGGGGACATAGAGACACTGGTGGCCTCACTCTCCTTTCCTCTCCCAGCCCCATTCTTTCCATACCTGAGCCCTGCATCTTTGAGGCTGGAGGAGCAGACACTGTCACAGCAGACTGCTCAAACTATTGACTCCTGAGGTGCAGGGCAGCTTCAGTGCGCCCCTGGGCTCTGAAGCTCCCAGGCAGAGTGGAAAGGGACAGGGTACAAGGGCTTTGGCAGCTGGAGTACAATGTGTGACTGGGGGCTGGCCATTCCTCTGCAGTCAGGGCTCCATTGCTCCAGTTCGCATCGCTCATTGCTCCTACCCCTTGGACTCTCAGTGGCTCATTTCCTTCCTGCACTGAGCATGGCAGTGCAGACACTGGCTCCTACGTAGTGGGACACTCACCCAAGCCTTGTCCAACCTGTTCTTGGACACTTCCAGGGATGGGGCAGCCACAGCTTCTCTGGGCGACCTGTGCTGGGACCTCACCACCCTCACAGGGAAGAATTTCTTCCCAATATCCCATCTAGCCCTGCCCTCTGGCACTGTGAAATCATTCCCCCTTGTCCTGTCACTCCAGGCCCTTGTCCAAAGTTCCTCTCCAGCTCTCTCGGACCCTCATAAGCACTGGAAGGGGCTCTAAGGTCTCCCTGGAGTCTTCTCCAGGCTAGACATCCCCAGCTCTCTCAGGATTAGCTTCCTTTGCTAATACATTTTTGACACACTTGTAGGCAGCAGCTGGAGAAAGGTATCAGGGTGGGAAAAAGCAGTTTAAAGGTTCTTGGTGCATTTCTACATTTAGCGTTATCTGATTTGATACTTCTCCGCATCACCTACCATTTCACACCTCCCCTCTCAGCCAGATTCCCAGAGGCAGCACAGCCTCAGTTGGGGTCACCAGCCCAATATCCTCCAGCCCTCAGGAGAGCACCCACAGTTAAGCTCAGACTAACTTCCTAACCAAGGAGAAACCACTGTAAGCTGTGGTAAGGGAGGCACCTGTGGAGTTCCTCATCCAACCCTCATGCAGGGCAGGGCTAGATCCAAAGCCAGGTCAGGTTTTTCAGGGCCATCACTCTGACAGATGGAGCCCTAGGATGTGAGCCCACCGCCTGCCCCGCCTGCCCAGGGCTGCCCCTCTCCCACAGGGAATTGCTGTCCATGGCTCTAGTTTGGAGTTTACCTTTTCCAACTCTCATGTCTGTTTCCCCTTGGCCTTCCTCAGTGCATGTTTGAGAACTGCCTGGCTCCATCTCCTCCTCTGGGCAGCTGATGGCAGTAATTCTCTCTTCACCTTCTTCAGGCTGAACAAACCTATCCCTCATATTCCTCCTCTGTCACGTATATCAGTCCCCAACCACCTTGATATCCTCCTCCAGGATCACTCCAGTTTGGGAACCTCCCTCTTTGTCCATTGGACACAGCGTCCAGACTTGCCCATAACAGTGTGGAGCAGAGGGGAAAACTATCCTGTCTCCTGGTGAGCTGTGACTGCTGCAGCCACCCATCCTTTGCTGTCTGGGCTCACACCATTTCAAAGGCAACTCACTAAACTTTCCCTAAATATTTTTCAATGGCTACAGCTGGAATTCCTCCCCTCTCCAGCATTCCTCCTGTGCATTTCACAGACACTATAGCAGTCCTGTCTCAGCCTGAGCAATCATCCTGGGGATATGACTTATCTTTCCTCCATAGGCAGGACTGTGCATCACCCCTCGCTAGTAAAGAAATGCTCTCTCCACATCAAGGTGGATGGGTAAATGAGTCACAGACCAAACAAGGTGCTGCTGGACCCATGCTGGTGCTGGACCCAGGCTGAGCCGTTGCCACCTCACCCCATCCCACAACACCCTGCAGCCAGTGGCAGGATCTGTGTCCCCCTCCTTCTGACAGTGTAGGGCAGCAGGACCCCCAACCTGTTTGGGGCACCCTATACCCTTCCCACAGTTCAATATGGAGTTTGCATCCATCTCCCCAGGGGAGATAATTTCAGGGAAGGGTGGGGCCCTTTTCAAGGCAAAACAGGGAGCAAAGATCAGCCTGTTAAGCCCCAAAACTGAAAGGATTATTAAGGGGGAAAAAAGGCATTTGGTGGTAAAGCCAAAAGGCATCTCCCTGCTGCCTCCAGGCCCCACAGCAACTCCTGGCCATGGCCCACTGGCCTCACGTGTGGCGAAGGTGTCTTCCTGTGTCCCACAGGCTCAGGCTGCTCCTCTCAGCTGGCTGTGAGTGAGGAACGTGGCCTTGACCAGCAGGATCTGGCCATGTGCCCAGGAATCCTGTCCCTTCCATTGGCTCCTCCACTTGGCACCATCTTGCTGTTTGCCTTGTGCACCTGGGGAAAGTTCAAAATCCTAGTGATAGCGGAGTGGTCAGTGCCAGCCTTAACCCTCTGCAGGCTGGAGTCACAGGTCCTTCCCCAGCTCCTGGGGCTGGGTGTCCCCATCCACTCCTGCACCTGCTCCCAGACACATCCCTGCATCAGGCTCTGGAGTTGTAGGGGTCCCCAGTCCTCCCCCTCTGCCAGAGGCAGATTTCAAGGCAGGTCAGAACAGAACCCACCAAAATAATTATTTGAGAGCCCTTAGAGGTTTCGCAAGCTTGAATGAACAAGTCAGAGGCTTCATAGCCCACTCTCATCCGCAGCACCTCCTTGGGGACATGGCCTGGTGGCACTTGGAGAGGCTGGGAACAGGGGATACAGCACCCTGACACCAGATCAGCCTCCACCCTTCCTGCTCCATGCATGTACCAAGGAAAAGCGGGAGTCAAAGCAGCACCAAGATCTTTCGGGTACAAACTCTCTGCTGGAGAGGGACATGGCTTTCCGCGCAGGAATGCCATGCAGCCTGCAGCCGGCTCTCAAAGGAACCCCTGAAGCAGCTGGCATTGCCCCGAGGCCATACCATGTTGTTGGGAGAGCTGGAGAGGTAAAATGGACCCCAAAGTAAGGCAAAGGGACCCTGGCCTCCCCCGCAGAG
Organism: Edolisoma coerulescens; assembly: GCA_013397115.1. Taxonomy (NCBI): domain Eukaryota; kingdom Metazoa; phylum Chordata; class Aves; order Passeriformes; family Campephagidae; genus Edolisoma; species Edolisoma coerulescens. Next base: position 376,992 of record VWZW01006493.1, read on the forward strand.
CTCCTGGGGCAGCAGGACTCTCAGGAACTCCTCGGTGGCTGCATATGAGGGGTTGTGTCCCTCGGCTTGATGGAGACAAGGAGTGAAATGAGGCTTCCTGCACTGCACGTCCCATCAGGGGCACCACCACCACCACCACCATGATGAGCTGCAGAACAAACATAGCTGCCTCGGGGAACCACAAAATTGGAAGCAGGGAGCCCAGCTCGGGCTGGGGGGGCAGGTTTGCAGGAATGGGTGTGGAGAAGATGCCAGGGCAGCTCTGGTATCACTGCTGAGGGCAGGGCTGGTATCACTCTCTGTCTGTCTCAGGGCATAGACAAGTGTCCCTTAACATCCTGAACATCTTCCAGTGTTGTCCTGCCTTCCCAGACCCACCACGATGGCTGCCCCTGACTGCCCCAGCTGAAGGCAGCACTTCCAAGCCTTGCCTGGCGTTAAAGAGTGGGTCAGAATTAGCTGCCCAAACACTGTGATGAGGCAAGAGCCACTACAGCACATGTCACCACGCATCTCACCTGGTCAGGAGACTTGCCTTCCTGTCCCCCAGGGGCAGGACACAGCTGGCTTGGGCAGGGGCAGTGGGATCCCGCCTCGGAGCTGGGGTTCAAACATCAAGGAATCAATGCCTCAGTGTGCTGTGCTTTAAGCCAGGGGTTTGAGAAGCCTCCTCTGGGTCTCTGAAGCTCAGGGTTTAGGTCTGTGCTGCTCCCAGTGTGCAGGAGCTTGGAATGCTCCTGTGGGTGCTCCCACAGGTGCCTGGCAAGCACCTGCAGCAGAGCCACGTGGCTGTACTTGCTCCTGATTTGCCACCAGGCTGGTGGCCCCTGGGCATCTTTCAAGGTGGTGCCCCTCAGCCCTCCTTTGCTTGATGTTTCAGTGGGAAGCTAGTGTCTCCAAAGTGGAAGAATTTCAAGGGCCTGCGGCTGCTTTGCTGGGATAAAATTCGACTCAACAACGTGATCTGGAGAGCATGGTACATCCAGTGTGAGTATGGGCCAGACTCCACTCTGTCTGCCAGATGCCAGGCTGTGCCAGTGAGATGGGGCTGGCAACGGAATGACCTCGTACAGGTGCAGAGATAGGGATGGGACATGGATACAGCCAGCTGTGTTCTCCCCTGTGCAGATATGGAGCGGAGGAAAAACCCTGTGTGTGGCTTCATCACCCCTCTGGAGGGCATGGAGGCTGATGAGCACGGAAAACCAGAGGTAGGGCAGGGTCTCTTGCAGCTCTCTGGGGCAGCAGCAGGTCTGTGTGGCACACTGGGGATCTGGGGACGCATTGCATTTCATAGATTTGCTGGAAAAGGTGTTTCTGATACGGCACAAGGAAAGCAGCCCTGGCTGTGGGATGCTGGGGCCGGGGAGCTCAGCCATGACCCCCTGTCCTGCCCCTCAGGCTGTCGTGCTGGAGGGCAACTACTGGAAACGCCGCATCGAGGTGGTGATGAGGGAGTACCACAAGTGGAGGATCTACTATAAGAAGAGGGTGAGTGGCTCTGCCCGTGCTGCTCCCCATCCTGTGGCAGTGCCAGCAGTGGGATGGAACACAACCTGAAGCTGCGGCTGACAGGGCGTGACGTGACAGGCTCTTGGCAGCATGGGAGGGGGATGCTGGCTGGCCCCTGAGCTCTGCCCCCTTTGCCCTGCCCCAGACCAGGCCCACCCTGCCTGGAGGGTGACATAGGCTGTCTTCTCCTTCCAGCTTCGAAAGTCCACCCGGGAGGGAGAGATCTCCAGTCCAAAGCAGGTGAGTCTGCAGAGAAAGGGTGGGAAGTGGGAGAAAGGGGAGCACAATTTGGAGAAAGGGGGAGCACAATTTGGACCCCTGCACTGGGCAGAAGGGCAAAGAAAAGCCCCAGGGCATGATAAGCCCATTGGAATGGGATGCTAAGCATCTGGGATGCTGGATTCACTCTCTGGAAGCAGCAATGTGCCAGGTGATAAGGTTTGGAGGGAGCAAACACTGCAGGGAGCATGGGAGCTGCCAGGGGGAGCAGCCAGGGAGCCAAGCATGGACCCTACCCACGAAAGGTGTCCACTTTGACTCCTTTGCTCTACCTCATGCAGGACGAGGATATCTGGAGGCCAACAGAGAAATGGTGCAACCAGCTCTTCTGCAACGTTGTGCCCATGCTGCTTGGGGATGAGGAGGAGGAGCGTGGGAGCAGGCAGCATTTCGATTTGGACACCTTCCTCTCGGACATATCTGACACCCTCTTCACTATGACACAGATGCCCGGCACTCACCAGGCACTACCCGAGGATGGTAGGTGCCCCAGACCATGCTTCAGCAGGATGTGGAGGAGGAATCTGGATGCTGCCTCTTGGCTTAGCCCCCGAGAGCTGCCAGCCATGTCCTTTTGGGCAGGCAGGGTCCCCTGGCATCTGCCCTGCTGGGGCAGTGGGAAGGGATGTTCCTGTCCTGCCCAAACAGGAGCCAGCAGAGGAGAGGATGCTTAAGGAGTGTTTGGGCAGGGTGGGATGATCCTCTCTCCTGTGGCTCCCTATGCAGCAGCATACACTGTCCCAGGGCTGAGCTCCCCAGGGACCACTAGCACCATGAAGGACTTTGCCCCAGCCCCCAGGGCAGATCCTGCTTCCATGGCCACTCTTTGCTGTCCCTACCTGGCCATGTCTCTGGGGCATCTGCAGCTCCAGCCAGGTCCTGTGCCAAGGATCAGCCTTTCACTGGGGTTCCTGGGAACTGGATGAGGCCCTAGAGGTGCTGATGGACAGAGTGGTGGGATGGGATGGCCCTGGCTCTCCACAGGGTAGGCACTTTATCTCCCTGCCCAGTGATACAAGGTGACTCTGGGGTGATACAGAGGTGTGGCAGCCAGGTAGGTGTCAGGGCAGTAGTGGGAGCAGCCCTCAAGGTGGGTCTTGGGGATGCAGTGGCTGGGCCTTGATGTTCCAGCTTTGCCTTCTTCCAGCGTATGTTGGGAACGCTGACATGATACAGCCGGATTTGGCACCCCTTCAGCCCAGCCTAGACGACATGGACATATCAGGTAAGAGGCAGCCTGGATACGGTACCACATCCCACCCAGCCCTGCACCCTGTGACTGCCTAAAATGGGGGATGACAGATTTGGCCTGGCAGCAGTGGGAGCTGCTGAGGCGGGCAGAAAGCACTGACATCCAATGGCATGGGAAAAGCAGCACAGATGGGTAGGGGCTGAGGGCAGAGCCTTGGTGTCCCTGCCTGCCCCTGGACAGAGCCACGGAAGGTCAGAAAGGGCTTGGCCAGGAGCTGTGGGAGGGGATTTCTACAAAAAGAGGGTATTTCCAGGAGTGCCAAAGCCCCTCATTTTGGTTGCAGACAGAGGAAGGACAATTGTCCCCCAGAGGAAGAGGAAACCCCTAGAGAATAGGTTCTGCTGAGTCCCCTCCTCACCGCACTGCCCAGCCAGCCTGGGCGGTAGGTTTGGAGCTTAGACCCTGCACTGGGCTGTGCTACATCCCCTGGGGACAAGTCACTGTCCCTGCCAGGCTGCCCAGAGACAAACCTGGTCTCCAGCTGGGGCAGGGGGCTGCTCAGGGAACACCGGCAAGTGGGCAGTGGCAAACTCCCCCATGCTGCCATGCAGACTCTGAGCTGTGAGCGTCCATGCAGTCAGCTGGGACATGTCCTGGTCCCAGCAGTTTCCCTGTATGCCAAGGCAAAGCACTGCTGGGGACCAGCTTTGCCCTCAAACATTCCAGAGCTGGGGGCCTGTGCACACTGTGCAGGGTGGGAGCCGGTGGGGGTTGGTGGCTACCCAGCTATAGCTAGTGGCCTCGGGCAGCACCAGCATCTCCAGACCCCGCTGTGAGCACCCTGGAGCTCCATGGCCCGTCTCCACTTCCTCCAGGAGGAGGAAAAAAGGGTACTTGCGCCATACGGCTGCGGGGTGTTGCAAGACCAGATGCTGGTGGGGAGCAGGCTGGGCACTCTATGTGCCAGGGCAGATGGTGGCACGGATGCCCTTGGGATGGATGCTCTTGGGATGGATGAGGCGGGAAGACTCCTGCCAGCACCCTCTCAACTCATTCCAACCGGAGATCCCATCAGGGTGAGCCGTGCTGGGAAGAGGGTCTGTTGCCATGGCTGGTGCTTCACCTTCTGTCCCCTGGTGCCCTAAGCGGGCATCAGTTGCTGGAAGGTGTGACAGCTTCAAGTGGGTCAAATTGACACTTGGTAAGTGTCCCTTATCCCAAGAGGTCCTGTATGGTGTCACAGCAGCAGCTCCAGCACCTCTCTGAGGGCCCAGCATAGCCTCATGCTCAGCAGGAGATGGCAGGAGCACGGCGGTGCCTCTCTGAACCAATGCATCAGTCAGGTTGACTTCTTTCCTGGGAAAAGGCCTGTGTTTTGCTTCAGGGTGCTTCTTGGCAATGGGATGGGTTCTACTGCAGACCACAACATCACAAGGAAAGATCCCTTCCTGCTCTGACCATGGCCAGCGCCTCAGCCCAGGGGCATGGCTGGGGCTGGGGAGGGTCCCAAGTCCAGCTGTGACTCCTGGTCTGCCAGGCTAGTGTGTCCTGGGACAGAGCAGTATCCCGTGGGTTGCTTGGAGACCTGTCAGTGTGAGTTTTGTCCTGGACAGAGCAGCTCCCTGGGTCATAAGGTGTTACCTCTGAGCACTGTGCGTGTCGTGTACCCCTGGGGCCGTGGGGAGAGGGGGGGGAGGAGATTGGGGTGCTGGGTGCCAGCCAACCCAATTATGTCCCAAAACGTCACTTTTTCAGCAGGGCAGGCAATGGCTTTTCGTGGCTTGGGAGCAAGGATCACCCAGCAGCCTCGTGCAGAGCTACACAGGGCAGGCATGTGGGGTGGGCACCATGGGGTCACAGGGCTGTCATTGTGTCGGGCGGGGTGGCAGAGCTCAGTGCCTGTCAGTCTGCTTGCAAACCAATCCCCAAATGAGGAAGCATCTCGTGTCTGCAGCGGGTGCTGGAGTGCGGTATGAGGCAGATGGAGAAGTCCTGATGGCAGAGGCGAGGGAGCAGCCCGGCCCTGTGCCCTGCTGGCACCGTGCTCCAGGTAGGATCTGTGCTGGGCACTGGGGCTGGGCTGTCCGTCCCACGGGGTGGCAATGCCCTGCTGCACTGTAGGGCTCTCCCCAAAGCTTGGGACCAGTGCTGGTGGGTCCTTGGGTTGGGAAGGCCCAATCACATTGGCGAGCATCCCCAGGTTTGAGCAGAATACCAAAGGTGTGGTTTGCTGACCACGCAGGCTCCTCTCCCTTGAGCAGGCCTGTGCCCTGGCCATGCCACACTGCCTGGAGCAAGACAGGGAGATATGACAGTGAGGGGAAGCATGAACAAGAGCTATGGGGTGAGGAAGGGGCAGGAGAAAGGGAGGACAGGGCTCCCAGGGACTGCCAGCCACCTTCCATCCCTGTAGCACAGTGAGAGGCACAAGAGGGTCTGACAGGCATAGTGAGAGGCAGAATCGAATCTGACAGACTAGGTACCACAAATGCCTATAAATACCTGCAGAGCTTCAGTGCTGGTGGCAGGGACCTCCTGGTGTGGGCATGGCTGAGGTGGGGGCAATGTGGGGCTGCACTGCATCCCAGGAAGGCCGAGCTCCTGCCTGGCAGCACTGCAGCACACACAGAGTGCTGGCCTGTGGAGGGGCACAGATGGCCCTGCCATGCTGTCAGGGATTCACCATGGCTGTGGCAGAGGTAAGAGGCAGTCTGAGGGCTGACTGGGACATCTCAGCAGTGGCTCTGTCCTGTCTCACATCAGCGTTCCCCTCAGATGGCAGCGCATGGCATGCTGGAATTATCACTGTGCCCAGTCCCGTGGCATCCCACAGTGCTGGCATGTTTGCTCCTTTGGTGTAGATTCAGCAGGGTCTCAGGCCTTTGCGGGTCCAACCCAGGGCACCCCAGGTGCTGGAGCCTGGACCACAGATGGTGCCCTGAGCATGGCTGTGGCACACCAGGCAGGCAGAACTGGCAGCAGGGCCAGGAGGTGGCACTGCCAGTGCCAGCCAAGTGCTGGAGAGCACAGCTGGGTGCTTCCCAGAGGAGATGCGAGTGCCTGTCCCTAGTGGCTGCTCAGGCACCGAGCCTGTGCCAGGAGCTGTCAGGCAGCAAACCCAGTGAACCCTCCTGCTCCATCCTACAGGGAAGCATCCAGCAGTGCCATCCCCATCCCACAGTCATCCTCTCCATGTAAAACCCTTCCTGTGGCGATGCCAGAGCCAGCACTGACACAGGCACTGAGCCAAGGCATTCATGGGGCTGATGTGCCCAGGGAGACAGCTGCCAAAAGGGCTGTCTCCAAGCACGTGGAGCTCAGCTGGGTGTCGGGGATGGGGTCCCCACACTTGGGTGGCATTTCAGGCGGGTTTTCCTGCCCCTGTGCATGTGGCAACGCTGGCCCTGGGTGCAAATCTGCTGGAGCTGCCCTGGCCCCAAAAAATGCAGAGTGCCAGTAACTGTGGGGCCAGCCCTTTGTGCTGTGGTGTCTGGGCCTGCGGAAGAACCAAGGCTATGGGAAGGAGAGAGGAAGGGAGCGGGAGTCGCGGCAGGGTCACGCGGCTCGGCTTTGGGAAGGCCATGGGATGTGGTTAGCCGCAGGCTGCACGCACAGCAGCGCTGGAGTGGGCAGCACAGAACTTGCCGCTACTCCAGGGGACCATCTGCATGGCTTGGGAATGCCGTGACCTGATTGTCTGGCGCCTCCACTGTGGCTGCCCCCCAGCTGGGGTGTCACAGTCCCTGCCCCAGCCTGGGGCTGATACAGCAACACACACCCCTGGGAATAGCTCTGGGGCTGGAGCACGTGGAGCTCAGCTGGGTGTCGGGGATGGGGTCCCCACACTTGGGTGGCATTTCAGGCAGGTTTTCCTGCCCCTGTGCATGTGGCAACGCTGGCCCTGGGTGCAAATCTGCTGGAGCTGCCCTGGCCCCAAAAAATGCAGAGTGCCAGTAACAGGGTATGGTACCACCCCTCATGCCCCAGGGTGTTCCCCTCCTCTCTGGGCAGGTCCGCTTATGCCAGTCACTGTGTCTCCACTTGGCCCTGCAGAAATCTTCACCAGCCACCGGCCACCCCCATCTCAGACACAACCGGGCTACCAGGATCCATCCTGCTTCTTGCCCATGGCCGAGCCCCTGTTCAGCAGTGGGGGGTCCCTGATGGGTGCTCGGGGTCTGCCTGCGAGCCCTGAGGCCCCACTCCTACCTGGCACCCTCCTCCAGGTGAGTGGGATCCCAGCCTGTAGCCCGCGGCTTACTGGTGTCCCAGTCACCTGCCCTGACCCTGCCATGTCTTCTGCAGCCCAGTGGTGCCTCCCAGCTCAGCCTCCACAGCGCTTTCCTGGGCTCAGAGCTGCCCCTGGCCNTCTCCCCTGCCTCGGTCCCCCGCTCTAAGTTCCCCTACACCAGTTCACCGGATCCCTCGCTTGTCACCCACCCTGCCTCCCCTCTCTCTCGCCCTTGCTTCACCCCCTATGTCCCAGGGCTGGGCTGTGCCACAGGCATGGGGCCCCAGGGGTACCCCAGCCCTGCTGCCTCCCAGCTCCTACCCCCTGCCCTGCTGGGCAATCCCAGGTTTGCCCCTGCCAAGGGGCTGCCCCAGGGTGGGGGTGGGAGGCCCAAGGCGAAGCCCAGTGGCACCAAGGCAAGGAGGCTGCCAGGACACCCCCTGTCCCATCTGCCCGAGCCCAACCCCTGCCCGAGCCAGCTGCTGACCGCAGGTAACAGGGTCGGGGGGCTGTGGGGGAACACAGGGGTGAGGTGGGGGGCATGCTATTGTGGGGATCAGAGCGGGGACCCCATTTCTCCCAGGGCTGGGACACAGGGAATACTGGGCAGGGCACATGGCGATCCCCATAGCAGAGACGTTCCAAACCCAGGGGTGAAGCCATGCCTGAGGGATCGCCCTGGCTTCGGAGGGAGATGAGGCCCAGCCCCTGGACTTGGCACTGCTGGGAAGTTCATGTGTCCCCAGTCTGGTCTCTATGGCCCTGTTGGCACAACGGGCTGGGGGGTCACTGATGTCCTGCCTGATATGCTGCTCATGGGTGTGATGGGACAGGTCCCTTGGGCACTGTCATGTCCCTCTGCTTGCTTGAGGAGGGGCTGGGGCTCCCTGCCTGCATGAGGCTCCTGAGAACATCCCTGTTGTGAAGAGAACAGGCACTTCCTCCAGAAGTGCATCCCTGTTCTCTGGGGCAATCCAGCAGGGAGGGGGCTGCAGCAGTTCTGGTGCAGGGAGGGACTGGCTGTCCCCTGGGGCAGGGAAGGTCTTCCCAGCCCCAACAGCCCCACACAGCAGCGCCCATCTGCTCCCTGCCCCCTCAGCCAAGCAGGACCTGGCGCTGGATACCCCTCGACCGATGGGTGCAGGACTCATGCCCATGGCCCCTGTCTCCCCGGTAAGCACTCAACCACCCCCCCACCCCCCGTGTTGGGAATTGCCTTCTCCTGTCTGCTGGGGAAAGGGCGGAGATGGGCTCTGGGGGTCACACTTTGCTGTGGGCTGGACAGATATGGAGGGAAGGAGGGGGCACGTGGCTGGGTGGCTGGAGGTGGCAGGAGTTGCCTGAGTTTCTTCTGTAAAAGAATCAAGGCAGAGGTGAGAGACATCCTGCTTGCAGGCCCCCTTTCCTGGGGCCCAGGTTGCCCCTGCAGATGGTGGCATGGGGCTGCACATCCCCCTTCCCCATCCCCTTGTAGGGGTTTGGCTGCCAGTGCCTGGGAAATGGCAGACCTGGGTGCTGATCCCCCAACTCCCCTTCCCTCTGCCTTCTCCCAGCAGCAGAGCACTGTCCCCAAAGTCCCTGCCACCTTCCTCTCCAGAATGGCCCAGATGAGCCCAGGACTAGCTCCTGGCTCCAGCCCTTCCCAAGTGGTGCTGCACACAATGGGCACGCAGCCGGGCCCCCTGCGAGTCCCCAAGGCAGAGCAGCTGTCCCCCACCTCGACTTGTGGTGAGTCTGGAGCACCCCAAGGAGCTCCACAGGGCACTGGGGTTCCTGCAGAGAGCTTGGACCAAACACTGTGGGTATTTTCATTTCAATCCTGGCTATTTCCATTTATCCAGCTGAGCACAGAGGGTTCCTTCTGTGCCCCTTCACCTGCCTCTTTCTCCAGCAGCAAAAGCAGAAATAGGAAAAGACAAAAATGGAGCAAAATGTCGGACTGTGGTTTTGAAACCCCGGAGCTTGGTTTTGGAGCAAGAAGCATCCGCTTTCACCCGCAGAAACCAGCGCGGCTGCTGGAAACCAGGCTCTGGTGTTGTTCCCAGTTCAATTTGGTGCCGCACACCACAACCTTGCTGCCCTCGCGACTCTTTCCAGGCGATTTCCAGCCCAAGAAATGATGAGAATTTAAAATGTCAAATCCCAGATGTTCCCATTTCTGAGCAGCTGTAAAATAAGTGGGATTGGGATAACATGGGGTTGGAGGCTGAAGTGGGGCATCCCCATCAGCTGAGCGCGCTGGCTTGTCCTGGGGTGGGGGCAGCACTGTGGGATGCCCCTCTTTGCCCCTCCCAGCGCGGGACCGTGGTGTCGCCTTGTCATGAGTACTGTTGCTATCCTTCTCTTCATAGCAGCACCTTCCCTTTTTCAGGCAGTGACTGGCCCAAGTCTAGCCAGGCTTCCCCAGGACCCACTGCAAGGCTGGGCACTAGCATCTCCCTGCACCACCCCGTGTCCCGTTCAGGAAGGCCTGAGTCCAGCAAGGTATGGCAGGAGCTGACAGCTCCATATGTACCTCCCTTTCCTCCTCCCCCCAAGACACCATCCACCCTCACTGCAAGCTTTGGGCCAGCCTGTCCCCAGTGGGGCTGGTGGCCCATGGCTGTCCCCGCTGCTGGGAGGTGCCTGACGGTGCTGACCTGCAGCTGGAGAGCCGCCGCATCACACACATCTCCGCTGAGCAGAAGAGACGCTTCAACATCAAGCTGGGCTTCACCATGCTGCACAGCCTGGTGAGCACACTGAGTGCTCAGCCCAGCATCAAGGTGAGCAGCCATGGCCAGCCCTGGGCATGCAGGAACACGGCGTGTCACCCAGAGATGCTGCATCCCTGCTGTGACCCACAGCACAGAGCTCCTCTCCTGCGCCCCAGCCTGTGGTGCGGGGGTCTGGAGCAGACAGCAGGCATACAGTGCGGCTGTGCCAGAGTGGTCTGGGCCCCCTTCCCCTATCACCCCACGGCCCTCCAGGTCAGCAAGGCCACCACCCTGCAGAAGACAGCCGAGTACATCTGCAAGCTGCAGCAGGAGCGGGCGGCTCTGCAGGACGAGGCACAGCATCTGCGGGAGGAGATTGAGGAGCTCAATGGCTCCATCAAGTAAGGGGGCCATGGCTGGGGGAGATGGGGGAACACTGCCTGCTTTGGGGTAGCCAGGCAGGGCAAGCAGCAGTGCCAGGACAGCAGCAGGACATGGCAGGTCTCCCTGGAGCACCTCCCAGCTGACTGTCCCTCCTCAAACCTTCTCTGCGGGAGGGCTGATGCTCAAGAGGCAGGACGGAGTGGGGCGAGGTCCCACACCTGCCCTGGGAGGAGGACATTGGCTGGCAACTCCTGCTGAGCCTCCGTGGCTCCCAGCCTCCCAAACATGGCCCCACAACACTGGTTGTGCCCCACAGCCTGTGCCAGGAGCAGCTGCCGGCCACAGGGGTGCCCATCACGCGCCAGCGCTTTGACCACATGCGCAGAATGTTCGACGAGTACGTTCGCTCCTCCACACTGCAGAACTGGAAGTTCTGGATCGTATCCTTTGGGGCCAGTGCCTGCTGCTCCCTCTGACCCTCCACTAGACACCAGGTGCTCTGGTTCATATGCTGCGACTGGGTCTTTGGGGTCCCCCAAGCTCGGGAGGGCTTGGGGGCTTTGGGGACCACAGGGAGATGTTTCCCAGCCAAGGTCACATGGTGGGAACACGCTGAGGTGCTATGGTTAGGAGGAATATTCTGCTACAAGGGATCAAAAACAGTTGGATAAATGGTTCTCAGGGAGAAGGGAAGTGGAGCTAAGCTCATGGAGGGAATTGCTCCTGATGATGTGGGAACTGGCTCTGAGAGGCAGCAGCCATGGATTAGGAAAGGTCCAGACAAAAAGCTGGGGACACGATGGCTTCGTCTTGGTGGTTGCATGGCATACCCTGGAAACACAGGGATGGAGAGGATCAAGGGCCAAGGAACCTGTGGGCAAAGGGCTGGATCTGCTCCTCTGTGAGCAGGGATTAGACACACTGGGACTCGCTGGCAGAGCCTGTGAGGTCTCTGAAATCCCAAGTGGCAGAGGGATGAAAGGCACTGCTGCCCATGGTCCCATCCAGCGCAGGACATCTGGGCAAGGCAGAGGGGACTTCTGATGCGGAGCTGAGGAGCTCCTTCCTCAGGACATGGGGTATTGTAAAGCCAACATGGGCTCCAGGACATGCTTNTACTGTTGCTATCCTTCTCTTCATAGCAGCACCTTCCCTTTTTCAGGCAGTGACTGGCCCAAGTCTAGCCAGGCTTCCCCAGGACCCACTGCAAGGCTGGGCACTAGCATCTCCCTGCACCACCCCGTGTCCCGTTCAGGAAGGCCTGAGTCCAGCAAGGTATGGCAGGAGCTGACAGCTCCATATGTACCTCCCTTTCCTCCTCCCCCCAAGACACCATCCACCCTCACTGCAAGCTTTGGGCCAGCCTGTCCCCAGTGGGGCTGGTGGCCCATGGCTGTCCCCGCTGCTGGGAGGTGCCTGACGGTGCTGACCTGCAGCTGGAGAGCCGCCGCATCACACACATCTCCGCTGAGCAGAAGAGACGCTTCAACATCAAGCTGGGCTTCACCATGCTGCACAGCCTGGTGAGCACACTGAGTGCTCAGCCCAGCATCAAGGTGAGCAGCCATGGCCAGCCCTGGGCATGCAGGAACACGGCGTGTCACCCAGAGATGCTGCATCCCTGCTGTGACCCACAGCACAGAGCTCCTCTCCTGCGCCCCAGCCTGTGGTGCGGGGGTCTGGAGCAGACAGCAGGCATACAGTGCGGCTGTGCCAGAGTGGTCTGGGCCCCCTTCCCCTATCACCCCACGGCCCTCCAGGTCAGCAAGGCCACCACCCTGCAGAAGACAGCCGAGTACATCTGCAAGCTGCAGCAGGAGCGGGCGGCTCTGCAGGACGAGGCACAGCATCTGCGGGAGGAGATTGAGGAGCTCAATGGCTCCATCAAGTAAGGGGGCCATGGCTGGGGGAGATGGGGGAACACTGCCTGCTTTGGGGTAGCCAGGCAGGGCAAGCAGCAGTGCCAGGACAGCAGCAGGACATGGCAGGTCTCCCTGGAGCACCTCCCAGCTGACTGTCCCTCCTCAAACCTTCTCTGCGGGAGGGCTGATGCTCAAGAGGCAGGACGGAGTGGGGCGAGGTCCCACACCTGCCCTGGGAGGAGGACATTGGCTGGCAACTCCTGCTGAGCCTCCGTGGCTCCCAGCCTCCCAAACATGGCCCCACAACACTGGTTGTGCCCCACAGCCTGTGCCAGGAGCAGCTGCCGGCCACAGGGGTGCCCATCACGCGCCAGCGCTTTGACCACATGCGCAGAATGTTCGACGAGTACGTTCGCTCCTCCACACTGCAGAACTGGAAGTTCTGGATCGTATCCTTTGGGGCCAGTGCCTGCTGCTCCCTCTGACCCTCCACTAGACACCAGGTGCTCTGGTTCATATGCTGCGACTGGGTCTTTGGGGTCCCCCAAGCTCGGGAGGGCTTGGGGGCTTTGGGGACCACAGGGAGATGTTTCCCAGCCAAGGTCACATGGTGGGAACACGCTGAGGTGCTATGGTTAGGAGGAATATTCTGCTACAAGGGATCAAAAACAGTTGGATAAATGGTTCTCAGGGAGAAGGGAAGTGGAGCTAAGCTCATGGAGGGAATTGCTCCTGATGATGTGGGAACTGGCTCTGAGAGGCAGCAGCCATGGATTAGGAAAGGTCCAGACAAAAAGCTGGGGACACGATGGCTTCGTCTTGGTGGTTGCATGGCATACCCTGGAAACACAGGGATGGAGAGGATCAAGGGCCAAGGAACCTGTGGGCAAAGGGCTGGATCTGCTCCTCTGTGAGCAGGGATTAGACACACTGGGACTCGCTGGCAGAGCCTGTGAGGTCTCTGAAATCCCAAGTGGCAGAGGGATGAAAGGCACTGCTGCCCATGGTCCCATCCAGCGCAGGACATCTGGGCAAGGCAGAGGGGACTTCTGATGCGGAGCTGAGGAGCTCCTTCCTCAGGACATGGGGTATTGTAAAGCCAACATGGGCTCCAGGACATGCTTGTGGTGGAGGTATCTGTGTGGATTACTGCCTGCACAAAACCACCAGGCTGGTCGCTGCAGGCTGAGAGCAACAGGGGAGCTCATGGGACACACTGGTGTCCTGCCTTGCTCCTGAGCACTTTGCTAGCTGGTTCCCTGACCTGCTCTGGAAGAGATTATCTTCTATCTTGGCAACCTTTTCTGGCAGCCCCAGCCATGACAGGCGTTTTGCATCTCTTCCACTGCCTACCCAGGTGACGCTCATGGCAGCACCCCAGCAGTGTGGGCTAGTGCCAGGTGTGGTGCTGTGCTGGGAAGGCACCCAGCAGGTCTGTTCCATGGCCCATCCTGCTGCCCCAGCAGTTCTGCTCCATGTCCAGACAAGAAAGTCTGTCCTGCTGCCATAGGAGGGTGATGCCCACAGCTGGGAGGAGTGAGACCATCATCATGGCAAAGCTGGTCCTTAACTCCTCTGATCCCACCAGTTCAGTATCATCATCCGGCCCCTCTTCGAGTCTTTCAATGGCATGGTGTCCACAGCCAGCATGGAGAGCCTCACCCAAACATCCCTTGCCTGGCTGGACCAGCACTGCTCCCTCCCAGCGCTTCGGCCAAGTAGGTGGCCCTGTGCCTGGCTGTGTCACCCTGAGCATGTTGGGTTGGCATGGACTGAGGGAAAGGCAGAAGGGAAAAGGACAGGGGTGTCCTGGTGGACGGCAGGGCTAACCTGTGGAATGTCGTGGGGCTCATGCTCAGTGCTTTCCCGTGCTCCTGTCACACCCACGCCCCAGCTGAGCCGGCAATGCCCTAACCCCGTGTCCTGGCAGGGCAGGCTCAGCCCTCCCCAAAGCCCCTAGGGTGGGTTTCCTTCACCGCGTCCGCTGGGGCTGCGGGAGCGACCAGTCCCACCATTCCGGGGGCTGGAGCGGGGCCGGGCAGCGCCGTCTTCCTCAAGATGGGTCACGCCTTCCAGCCCCCTGTCCCCTGTCCCCGCAGCCGTCCTGAGCTCCCTGCGGCAGCTGAGCATCTCCACCTCCATCCTCAGCGACCCGGCCCGTG